>JALPQD010001156.1:0-58855 GCA_023101885.1 Typhlomys cinereus | reverse complement strand
TATGCATTGTACACATGGGTACATATACACATTTGTGGCACAACCCGTGAAGGCACAGCATACACATATCCACATGCACAGGACACATGATGCCACACATGCATCCCACACATCTACACAAAACGTGTATGCACAGTATCTGGCAAAACACATGCACATTTGTCCCTATACCATGTATGCACACAAAGTCTTTTACCTGCATGCACAACATTACACATACACATGAAACACTACATATGCCTCTTACATATCCACATTGCACACACCACGATGAATGTGCAATACTTTCATACATTCCCATCCCCCACATTTATTATGCACATGCCATGCCACCACCTGCCTGTACACCATCTCCCCACATATTCCCAGCAGCAGCAGCAGCAGCAGCAGCCAGCACAAAAAAAAAAACAGCCGCAGCAGCAGCAGCAGCCCGCACACTGCAGCTTGAACTGGGCACCAAGCTTGTGCTCTCTTGCTTGGAGGGGCCACTCCTAAGGGATCAGCTCTCCAGATGATTGTGTAGCCTCTGACACACATCACTGGAAAGACCACTTGATAAGATTAAGGGACGGGTGTGCTGGCATTTGCTATCTCCCTATGGCTAATCTCGCCCTGGATCAAGGGCGCAGGACAATCCTAAAAGAAACATGCAAAAAAGTCGCAACGTGATGTGAGGTCCCCTGCACAAGGCCAAGTTCATCGTTGAACGGGTCATGAAGCTGCGGCTCCGGCAATGCGGTATCGGGAATAATTAAAACATGCTCAGTGTCTACACGTTTCGCATCTTCCAACACCTGGTTTGAGTGGCATTATCAGCAGCTCTGCTGGCGATTAGGAGAGTGTTGTCCAAGGTTGTGTGATAGATGAAATAATCTAGAACGGTAGCGCACAAGGCGTTGGTCCTGTGTGTTTAGCAAGGCTGGTAGATTCTGAACCGGGCATAAGATACCTTGTGGTTGTCATATCTGTGTCCATCATAAGAAACGCTTAAGAAGAGGAAATTCTGGTGGCAAAAGTGGGGTTAGATAATTTTTCTAGGGAAGATTCCAGGAAACAGACACACAAGGGGGAACCCTTTGTCTCTGATTGAGCATTCGAAAGCCAGGAGGATGTTCTTGTGGGCAGCACGTAAACACATAATCCTCAGACAACCTTGTGCATTTTGGAACATTCCAGATTTCGACACACTTTCTTACTCTCGGAACAAATCAAAACGGTGGGCCAGTATCCGCCACCTGCCAAGTGTTTCTGAAATCTGAAAAAATCAGAACAAAGACGGCGATCTGGGCATCTCTAGCAGGGTGTCTGGGCTCAACGGTGCATGAATCCCTCCTTCTTAATACCATTGTACATATGCTGATCTGATCTCCAATATGTAGATGCTGTTAACCCATAATATTTATTTTTTTTCATAGACCCTTAGACACCTGTAAAACACAAATTAGGAAAAGAGAAATGGGGAATTTGTGTAGCGAGGGAGAACTAACGACAAGAGAGAGAATGGAGTAAGAGTCCTGAAATCGTTCACAAGTTGGAGAAAGGCGACACCCGAGAAAAACCAGCCTCGATGTCCCAGGCACGGATCCAATACCAAAACTCAAATCTACTTGCCATTTGCTGACAAGGAAGCTGCAAATATAGAAGCAGAATCCGAAACAAATGGACAATTATAATGATGTGTGAACGTTGGGGTGTGGAGCACAGGCATCATGTGGCTGATTACCAGCATCCCATTTCTGTTCCTGCTCCTTTGGTTACAGACATGGACCACCATCTCCTAGTCCCTTAAGTTGAGAAATTCTATAGACAAATAGGAGGAGCAAAAGCAGAGCGCTGCGATTGGACCTGGACATGGATTGTATGGCAGAAATCCCTTTGCCACTTGAGATTGCTTAACTTATATCGTCTCCCGATCCAGACAGATCCTTCCACCTATTGCAGGTGATAAACAACACAGACGCAAGACCTGAGGGTCCCTGAAACATACACTTGCAAGTAGACAGCAAAAGCAACATAAACATGGATATCCCACGGGATCCCAAGGGGATAGAAGAGATGTTTCTCTAGACTGACATTTAGCATAGGAGGGAGAAGGGGGGGTAGCTCAGACTGTCGGTCAAAAATGTCCCAGACAAAGAACGGTGATTCGTAGATGACATGTCACAGAAAAAACAAGGTCCCGTTCATCATGTAGCATGCTTCTGGATCTCTCTTCACCGAGGACAAGAAAACCAGTGCAAACACCACGGGAGTGCTACATTGAACCTTGAGAACCACAGACCAACAGGAAGGTGTACTTTCTCTCCAACTCCGCTCGAACCTGGGGGAAGCACACTTGGTGCAGCTGATTGTGTTTCCAGTACCGTGATGCTTATCACTGGTGCAGGGATGACAATTGGGGCAGGAAAGCTTGAGTCTCCAGTCTCTTAAATTGACATGTGTGATAGACAAAACCTACTGCCTTTGTTGGAGTAGTATAGTATGAAGGAGTGTAAGGAAAGAAAGGGGTGACGGGATCAGTAAACATGGCTTATTGTATGCACTAAGGATGCCATAAAATTGGAATTCACTGTTATATATTCTAAATATATGGGACTTGGGTCACCAACAGCAGTCAAGGGACTAACATCAGTTGATCATAAGTATGACATTTACCATTCAGTGGGATCACAAATATACGCCCAAAGGCGATGGTCGGTAGCATCTATGTTTAGTGTAAATCAATAAATGAAAGATGGAGAATTTTCATGGGGCACAGGGATGGAAGCACGAAGAACGGTTGGTATTCCAAGTCGGGAATTCTTTAACTACTCAGATTTCCTTGTCATTCACTACAACTTGAGGCATCCTGAGGAGAAAGGAGAGAGGGCAACTTCGAGTAGAATTAAAGAAGAAACCTTATGGGATTGAGGCAGGGGTAATAGCAGCCACAGATGGACCAATATCCAACACCCGTCAAACGATTTGATAGAAGACTTTGGTAAGAAAGTTGTTGCCGTGGAAGGCAAGTTTGACTAAGAATGGGGCTTCACGAAGGTTTGCCCCCTGGCAAACAGTTTGTCCTGTTTTGGCCTCCTGCATCGGTTGCTAGTTCGCAAGGGACGCAGAATACGTAGAGTGGTCCTCCTTAGGTGGGATGGTCAAGACAAGCAAAACCACGCGTAGAGGGCTCGAACGTCAATCAGCTAATGAGCAGATAACCGGTTGTCCCCAACTATGGTTGTTTTCTACAGTGTATCGCGCTGCTAATCACGTAAGGGCCAAGGACTGCTCCTCTATCTGTTTCTTCCAGAAAAATTGGTGGTTGAGAAGTTCGTTTGCAGAGCCAGGGGGCCTTCCTTTAACCACCAATCCAGGACAGTATCTTCCTGGGCTAAATGTTCAGAGAGGTTTGGTCAGGGGGAAATTCATGGAAGAAGAGGTGGTTCAGGTAGGCAGTGTGGGTTAAAGGGAGGTACAATGAACCCATCCTGAGAACGTAAGGAAGCCAGCTGAGACTGAGGAATGGAGTGTCTCTGGGCAAAGGGACGAGCCAATGCCAAGGTCCATGATATGAAAGGGAGGCGGGCCTTCTATGACTCTCAAGAGGCTGATTTGAGGCTAGCCCGATGGCTCTGCAGTTAACCGTGCTTGCCATGCAAGCCCGATGATCTCAGTTGACCTTGCAGCCCACTTAAAGTGGAAGGAAAGATCCACTTACAAAGTTGTACTCCAGGGTTGTAAACGTGCATCGTGGCACATGGTGTCTCTCTATATGGCTACATTGAAGCCAGCAGGAACCGCAAGGTGCTGATGAGAACTTGTGTCAATTCTGAATCTCCTTTCACACATGGCTCATGATACGTCTGCTCTGATTCTATTGGAGGATGCCTGCTGATGGGCTAGAAAGCTTAGCTCCCCGGATGCACTGCAGGCCCACCTGACATCATTTGCTGCTCTTTTGTGATTGTGACAAAACTCCTGACAGAAGCCATTGGAGGGTGGAAGAATTTATTCTGATTCATGATTTTAGGGGTCACAGTCCACCATGGTGGGGAAGGCATGGCAGCTGGGGTGGCTTTGTTCATGGCAGGTCATGATGCAGAGAGCTCGTGCCAGAACCAGAAATGAAGGTCATCTTCCTGTTGCACAGTCAGCAGGTAGACTCCATGTGTAAAAGTTTCTACAACTTCCCCATTCTGAATCACCCAATGAAAACCAGGTGTTTAATACATGAGCCCTTAGGAGACATTTTAAATTCTAATCATAGCACATGGTAAGCCAGGACACATGATCTTTATAGGAAAAGAGGAGGAAACCTGGGGAGATGGCTCAATGGTTGAAATGCTTGCTGGCAAGCAAGAGGACTGGAATTTGAACCCCTAGAACCCATGATAATGCTGGGTAGGTATAGTAGCCTACGTTTGATTCCAGCCTTGGAAGGCAGAGATGGGGAGTCCCCTGAGCAAGGTGGTTAGTGAGACTACCCTTGTCGATGGTGTCTGGGTTTGACTGAGAGACCTGATCTGAAAGAACAAAAGTGGGCACCCTGTTATATGCTCCCCTTCACACAACATGCATACCGCACAAACACACATAAAAATGGAGGAGTCCATAGTTTGAAAGAATAATTATAGAATTATTCACAGCAGAAGCTTGGGAGAAAATGAAAGATGAATTAATAGAGATTAGAATTACAGAAATGCCCAGGAAGTTTACTAGCTGGCAGTGAGGGAATAGGACAGCAGATGGAGAGGGAATGTGGGTCAAGTCAGAGCTGATGTTTTGTTAACGCAGGGTTATATCAGCATGTTTTCACATGATGTACTGATCTAGAGAAAGAGACGTTGCAGCAGGAGAGCAATAGGACACCGTCGGGTAGGTGAGAAGTAACACGGTCCTTTGGACAGGTGGCAGACTGACCTTTGCCAAGAACAGTAAAACTTTGTCCCCCACAACAGGAAGAAGACACGGAGTCTGGGAACTGTGGTCTTAGGGAGAGGAGACTTTGCTGATTGCTTCTGTGTCCTGATGAGCGGGAGAGGCAGAGAGGGCTCTGCTGGTGGTTGAGTAGTAACCAGCTTCGAGGCAATCACCACCCGCAGGGGGAACACGAATAGAACAGCTGTGTAGGAACGCCGGACTCTCAGAGCTTGTGGGCGTGGGTTTAGGCTGAGAACCCTCAGGTGCTTGCATGTGTTCCTGCAGCTGGATGCAGGTGTGATGCAGGTGAAGAGCTGAGCTGAACTTAAGATTAGAGGCTTTCCAGATGGCTCCCAGGATGGAGAGACAGTTGATAAGTGTCTTCAGGATTTATCTGGTGCTTAAAACACTCTGGAAAAAAAAACATCTTGAGGGAAAAAGGTCACAGTCCATCACAGAGTGGAAGCATGTGGTCACGCTGCATCCACGGTGAGGGAAGCAAAGAACAGTGAACACCCATGCTCAGCTACCATCCCTCTTTGTATGCCACCCAGGGGACGGAGGTGCCCTTCTTTGCAGTGGGGTCTTCCTGCCTCCATGATTCTAATAACATGATCACTCCCAAGCATGTCCAGAGGCTAAGCTCAGTGTGCTGTCACAGGTGCGCCTGGAGACTTGATTCCTAAGTGATTCCAGATCCTGGCAAGGTGATGATCAACATTCATCATCACAATGGAATCCAAATGCAAAAGGTGAGATGGCCCACGAACATAGCGTCTGTGATGTTGAAGTGGTGGAGGATCAGACATTGTTAGAGGAGAGATGCTAGAGAATAACATGCAATCTTGACAATGGACATGGTTTCTGACAGGGACATCAGATACCAAATGCGGTATAAGAATTTAGAGAGAGCTGTTATCGATGAAACCCCGGTTAGGGACACCAGAATGGTTGGTGGAGGTGGGACTGAGATGATTCCTGAGCTGTTTGATGTCAGGGTGCTGAGGAGCTTGTATGCTTAATGGATTAAATATGTAGATGTAAAAATCCCAAGAAGGTGTATGTGGGAAAGGAAAGGGGTGTAGCATAATGAGACTGGATGACAGGCATTGCTGAAAGCAAACCCTTCTGAATGCCAGAGTGATGTTAAATCCTTTCTGCTCCTCTGCTGAGCAGTGTTGGGGAGGATTTGTCCTGGGCCATGGGGTGGGGTGCTGACCAGAGATGATGGGCATGCACTGCCCCAAGCCCTGGCACAAGGAGAATGTAACAGAGCCTCCAAGGTCTCTCAGAACTTCACAGCTTTATCCTTATTCCTTTCCTGCCTCCTGCTACCAGGACCCAGAGACTCTGGATGATTGGGTGGGCTATGGGGAAAGAATCTGGACTCAATGGCCAAGCGAACAGTAACAGGGGCCAACAGGGGCCGCCGGCTGGGGGAAATGAGCTAAGTGGGGAAGCCACGTTACAACAGAGACAGGAGCGGTGGTCCAGTGGGAGTGGAGGGGAAAGGGAAGGCAAGTAAAGGAGACTGTCCTGAATTGCTTCCCATCCATCCTGTGGAGTTTCTCAGAGGCTTGCCCTCCCTCCGTCATGATCCCCATTCCACCCCCAGGTTGGTGCCGCCATTTTGATCTCACAGGGAGCACCCAAGAGTCTTAGGCCTCAAACTTCTCAGCATGGGGCATTTGCACAGGTACCCTGGGGACACTGCTCAGCCGCATTGCTTTCAGTCTCCTTTATCCCGGGGATTTGAGATGGAGCTGATCTCCTGTAATTGGGCATTTGGCTCTGCAGAATGACAACTGTTTAAATAACAGGTTCTCTGAAAATAGTCTTTTCTTAGGCTTATTGTAATGTTTATGATCTGAGCTTTGTTGTTTTTTGAAGGTGCTTTTCTTGGAGCTCTTTCAGCTATCACAAAGTGGCAGCTAACCTGCCCCCTTCACTGTGACTCTCTCTTTCTCTTTCTCTCTCCTTTTTATTCTGCTTCACGGAGGGTTGTCCTTGTCACAAGCTTTGAATAGTGTTATGTGCAGCGCTGTCTGGGAGGTGCATGACTATAAATGCTCATACTCGAAGGAGTCCAGCAGGTGTGAGTTTGAACTTCAGCCTTTGCATTTGTCCACTGTCTTTCCACTGTTTTTGGACTTCAGTTTTTTTCTTCGTGTGTGTGTGTGTGTGTGTGTGTGTGTGTGTGCGCGTGTGCGTGTGCGTGTGTGTGTGTGTGTGTGTGTGTTCTGCAGAGGACTAAAGGTGACTTGAGAATTATTCTGCATTGCTTCTGCCTCCTTTTTTCTTTACTCTGGGATTTCTCACCAGAGCTAAAAGTGCAGGCTGTTGCCATTTCCATCTGGCATTTTTTACATGGGACCTGAGTTCTGAACTCAGGACCTTCTGCTTTTGAGGCAGACTCCTAACCCCTGAGCCATCTCTCCAGCCCCCACCTTTGTTTTTGAGACAGGATTTTTCACGGACTTAGAGCTCACCCAGCAGGCTGGACTGATTGGTAGCACAGGGATTACTATTTATTAGTTACTCTAACCTGTCTCTAACTCCCCAATGGAGATATGGTAACTTCCTACTACTGTGTCTGGTTTGTCCTCCTCCTCTTCCTCTTCTTCTTCCTCTTCCTCCTGGGTTCTGGTGATTGAATTTAGTCCTTGTACTTGTCTTGCTGACTGAGCCACCTCCCTGCCCCCAACTCAGTTTCTTTATTTGTTTATTAGAAGTAATAACAAGCTATTTCCCATAGGCCTGTTGTGATCACATGAGGTAAAGCATCTGACACATGGGTAAGCTTTCAGTACATGAGTGACAATAAAGATTACTGTAATTAGCAGTGTCACACTCATCTGCAAGACTAGTGGCAGCTCTGAATCGACTTCTAGCCACTGTCTTAACATTTACTCTATAAAAAGGTGAAGAATCCGCCGTCTTCTAAGTCATAATCATAGACAAAAAAGGCTGAGTTCTTAGGCATGTTTCTATGAGAGACTGGGTGAGGGATCTCTTCTAAAATCTTTCAGGAGGTTGGCGCATTGGTTAAGACTTTCGGTTTTAAGTGGTGGAAACTCAGTTCATAGTAGCTTAATGAATTAAAAAAAAACAAACTGAGCATTTCCAAGTAAATGGGACTAGCAATAGAATAAAATAGTCTCGGGCAGGGGAGATGGCTCACTCGGTAAAGTGGCTGCTGTGCAAACATGGAAATTCTAAGCAAACAAACAAAATGGACATGGTAGTAACGCCCATGCTGTGCAGTCAGGTGGAGCCCTGGGACTTCTGGCCAGTCAGCTGGGCCTACTTGGAGAGTTCCAGGCCAGTGAGACACTCTGTCTCAAGGAAACGAGGGTGACATCTGGGCCCTCTGGTGTTTACACACACACACACACACACACACACACACACACACACACACACACCTACATATGCACACATATTAAAAAATGTTTCTCAGACTAACCCAATCTCCCCATCTTAAGGCTTTGGGAATTTCACAGAAGAGGAGGTGGTGAGAATATAAGAACTTAAAGATGGGATGGTTCCCCTTTGGACAAGACATTCCATTCAAGGCAGGAAAGCTGCATCTAGGAACTCACCGCAGTGAGACTTATCCTTCCCAGACTCGCATACCAAAATGCCCCCATAGAATATTGAGAAACTCAAGAGAAATAAAAATATACAATGGGAACCTTGGGGACTGTAGCTGGATGAGTGAAAGGATATCCCCTATCAGTGGGATGGCCTAAGGAGAGGCAAGGAGGCCTGAACCCCCATAGGAGTAGATGGCCAGGGGCAACCCTGGGATCCATAGCAGCAGACAGGCAGGAAGGTGAAGGATAGGAAGGAGAGAGGATGGAGGAAAGCAAGGATAAACACTCAATATGCTTATAGAAGTAGAAAAAATTTAAAAAAACTTATAAAAAGATCTTGGGTTGGGGAGATGTCTCAGGGGGCAAAGCACTTACTGTGTTTGCATGAGAACCTGAGTTTGGATCTCTAGCACCCACATAGAGACAGTCACAGTAGTGTGGATTGGTGATGACAGTGTTGCTATGATGAGCTGGGAGGGAGAGACAGGGAATCACTGGAGGCGCCACAACTGTCCAGCTGAACACGCCCAGTGCTAAGCAACAAGGGCCCTGCCTCAAAACAAGATGGAAGACGAGGACTGACATCTGAGGTTGTCTTCAGCATGCATGCTGTGGCACGTGTGCCTTTTCTCCCCCCCTCTCTCACATACACACGCATGTGCACATGCATATGCACACCCACACTGAAAGAAAACAAATCTCTATCTCTATTATTAGTTCCTCCCTCTGTGTTGGCCACTTTCCTCCTGTCCTCCTCTCCTTAGACACAGCTGCAGGTCATTCTGAAGCAGATTCTTTGCACCTAAAAGCCAAGGAGAAATGAAGAGCAATCTCTTAAGCACCAGTCTGAAGACTCCAGGAGAGAACTCCAATCGATTCAGCCTGGGTCACAATCCAAGTCCTTGGGGATGGAGATCTTTGATTGGCAGCTCTGCCCGTCAGTTGTGTGTGTGTGTGGGGGGCAGGGGGTTGGAAGGGCAGGTCTGTGAATAGGAGCAAGTCCAGTGAGCAGTGGGAATTAAGGGGATGTAAATGTCCCTTCACGACTAGCAGAAAACCTGGGAGCCTCAGCTTCTGAGAGTCTTCAATTCTTGTTCAAATCCGATCCAGTGGTAAACAATAGTGGTTATGCAGAGTACTGGCAACCCTGAAACCAGAGTTGGAATCAGGCTGCTGCGGTCAGCCTGCACCGGTGCTCATAAATGACCATCAAACGGCTTAAGAGAACAAGGGGTTTATTTTCTCTTATGATTTTCTGGTTACAGTTCTCATCCAGCATGACGGGAGAGCACTCACCAACACCAGGGCCGAGGAACTGGTCACACCATCACTATGTAATGGTGGAGAGAGGGACGAGCCTTATTTCCCAGACCAGCATGTCTGGCCAAGTGTACACAAGGACGCCAACCTCCTCAAGCAGCTGTCTGTGTTTTATTCACCTGTTCAGGGCCGAGTCCCACCTACCATGCACCAACACCAGTGCCTAGTCCAACCCATCAACTAGACAATCTCCTTCAGGATTGCCACACCCAGGAACTCACTGCAATGAGATGCATCCTCATGAGAACTGTGTACACCCTCCTCCAACCCCTCAGGTCTCAGGAGAAATAGTTACATGCAGTGGTAATGTTAGGGGACAGGGCTAGACAGGTGAAGGGGTGTGCCCTTATCAGTGAGTCTACTCAAGGAAGGGTCACTTGGATTGTCACAGAGGCCTGAGCCCCCACTAGAGCAAATAATCCAAATAGTACCCTGGTGCCCACAGAAGCAGACAGACAGGAGGGTGGAAAGGAGTGGGAGGGATCAGTGAAGGGAGGGGAGGGTGAGAGAGGGAGCAAGAAGAGTGGGAGGGAAAGGGATAAGCCTCATTTTTGTAAAACTAGAAAAATAAGTGATAGTTCAGAGTCCATCTCTGAGGCCCTCTTTTCTCCCTTTTTGGGGGGTCAGTCTGGCTAGATAGCCCAGGCTGGAAGTGAGCTTTTAGTCATCCTTCTTGGTGTTGGGGGATTATGTGCAACCTCCAGGAAGCAATAGCTCAGATTCTTATGTGAGCACCCTCTCTCTCCGTGCTTAGGTATCTCTCCTCTCATTTTCTTTTTTTTTTTTTTTTTTTTCATTTATCAATGCATTTATTATTTTTAATGCTGTAAGTTAGACTATGGGTGGGCTCAGCTGGTTCTCTCTTTTTTTTTTTTTAATTAAAAATTTAATTATACATTTTACCAGTTCCCTCCCTCCCCCCTCCCCTTCCCCCAGTGTCTCCCCCCCAATTCCCAGAGAGTCCTTTATTGTGTGCGCCTAACTCTCCACTGGGTCCTCCTCTCCGATGACATATAAGGACCCAGTGGCATTTCCATAAGCCCTTTCTCTTGTTCCCCTTAATCATAAGATTACTACTATGGCTGTCAATCCCTTGCCTCCAGGGGTCTCGGTGCCCTTAACAGATGCTAGACTTTATGAGGGCAACAGTGCGCTGGACATTGCGCAGGGCATGCAAAGTTCCATTATGATTGCTTTGGCCCCAACTATTGTTGAGAATCTTGCAAATCGTTGCTCCTCCCATCCTTTTGCTCTTACAATCTTACCGCCCCCTCTTCCGCAAATGTCCCTGAGCTCCAGGATGGGGAGAGATTAGGCTGTCCTAGTTCTATGTGATTGATATAGAGTCTCTGAAGTTCTGGATTGTGGTTTGTTGATTTTCTTTTGCAGTTTTGCTGCTCCTGCAATTCCCTTCACTCCATTCTGCTGGGCACTGTATGTCACCCCCTGGCCAGAGACAAAAAGCTGTTAAACTGGAGTCTTGTTGTAATAGCACATTCAAGGGTAGATGTAATAAGAGTAGGAAACCTCACTGAGGGCGGGGTCCATTACCCATTTGCAAAATGATTACTTTTTATCTGCTAGACTATATGCCCTCCCCTTCTGGTGAGATCAGGAAAGAACGTCTGTGAACTTAACCAGGTTTCTCATTACTTACTTGCAGACCTTGATGGAGGCCTATTTTCTCTGCTGTAACATGGTCTCCTCTCTCCTTGTTTCTGGTGTGGCCCTCCTAACCCATCTCTCTTGTTCATAATCCTTGCAATTACTGTGTTACATAGGTTTACTTTTGAGTGTCCCAATGTGGGCTGGGCGAGTTTGGTACTAGGAGCCACCTATTAGGGAGTACATACGGCGCTTAATTTTCTGGGTTTGGGATACTTCACTTAATATAATTCTTTCTAATGACATCCATTTCCCAGCAAATTCCAGTAATTCATCATTTTTGATGGCTGAGTAGTACTCCATTGTATAGATGTACCACAGTTTCCTTATCCACTCGTCAACTGTTGGACATTTAGGTTGATTCCATGACTTTGCTATTGTAAACAGTGCTGCTATGAACATGGTCGAGCTTGTGCTATCGAGGCGAACCTCTGCTGCTTGGGGGGTTATTCCCAAAAGTGGGATAGCAGGGTCATATGGCATTTCAATCTTTAATTTCTTCAAGAATCTCCAGACGGCTCGCCAGAGTGGCTGTATGAGCCTGCATTCCCACCAACAATGTAGGAGAGTTCCCCTCTCCCCACATCCTCTCCAGCATTTGTCGTTGTTTGTACTGTGGATTTTTGCCATCCTGACCGGGGTGAGATGATATCTCAGGGAAGTTTTGATTTGCATTTCCCTGATGGCGAAGGAAGTGGAGCATTTTTTAAGATAATTGTTAGACATTTTAATTTCATCCCTGGTAAAGTTTCTTTGAAGTTCCAGGGCCCATTTTTTAATTGGGCCAGTGTTTTCCTTGGAGTTTAATTTCTAAGTTCTTTGTGCACTCTGGACAGTAGAGCTCTGTCAGATATGTGGTTAGTGAAGATTTTCTCCCATTCTGTGGGTTGCCTTTGAGCTCGTGCGACAATCTCTTTATCTGAACAGAAGCTCTTTAATTTCACAAGATCCCAACTGTTGAGAGTTGGTAGCAGTGACTGTGCCATTGGATGTCTGTTTAGGAAGTGTTGGCCTAGCCCAATCAGCTCGAGGGAGTTCCCTATCCTTTCAACTATGGCTTTTAAAGTCTCTGGCCTGATATCAAGGTCCTTGATCCATTTGGAATTAAGTCTTGTACATGGTGACAAGTACGGGTCCAGCTTTAATCTTCTGCATGTGGAGATCCAGTTTTGCCAGCACCATTTGTTGAAGATGCTGTTCTTTTTCCATTGGATTCTTTGGGCCCCTTTGTCAAAGACCAAATGGCTGTAACTTTGTGGGCTTATATCTGGGTCTTCAATCCTTATCCATTGATCTGTGTGTCTATTTTGGAGCCAGTACCAGGCTGTCTTTATAACTATGGATTTGTAGTATAGACTTAGGTTTGGTATGGTAATACCTCCAGCTGTGTTTTTGTTACTCAGGATTGTTTTTGCTATCCTGGGTCTTTTGTGCCTCCATATGAACTTTGAGATTGTTTGGTCAACTTCTTTGAAGAATTGCTTTGGGATTTTGATTGGTATAGCATTGAATCTGTATATTGCCTTTGGTAGGATGGTCATTTTTACAATGTTGATTCTGCCAATCCAGGAACAAGGGAGGTCTTTCCACCTTCTGGTGTCTTCTGCAATTTCTTTCTTTAGGGTTTTAAAGTTTTCATTGTAAAGGTCTTTTACCTCCTTAGTTAGGTTTATACCAAGGTATTTCATTTTTTTAGGGGTTATAGTAAATGGCATGGTTTCTCTCAAGGCTTTTTCACTTCTTTCATTCTGGGCATATAGGAAGGCCTCTGATTTTTGCACATTTATTTTGTATCCTGCCACCCTGCTGAACTTCTCAATTAGTTCCAGGAGCTTCCTGGTGGAGTTTTTGGGATCACTCAGGTATAAGATCATGTCATCTGCAAATAGAGATAGCTTGACTTCTTCCTTGCCAATTTGAATCCCTCTTATGTCCCTTTCTTGTCTTATGGCTTCGGCTAAGACTTCAAGTACAATATTGAATAGAAGTGGTGAGAGTGGACAGCCTTGTCTTGTTCCTGATCGAAGTGGGAATGCTTCCAATTGTTCCCCATTGAGCATAATCCTTGCTGTGGGCTTGTTGTATACAGCTTTTATTATATTGATAAAAGTTCCTTCCATTCCTACTGTCTCTAGCGTTTTGATCATAAAAGGCTGTTGGATCTTGTCAAAAGCTTTTTCTGCATCTATCGAGAGTATCATGTGGTCTTGGACTTTGGACTGGTTTACATGATGAATTACATTTATTGATTTGCGTATGTTGAACCAACCTTGTGTGCCGGGGATGAAGCCTACTTGGTCCCCATGAATGATCTTTTTAATATGTTTTTGAATCCGATTTGCTAAGACTTTGTTGAGAATCTTTGCATCTGTGTTCATCAGGGAGATCGGCCTATAGTTTTCTTTTTTAAGTGAATCTTTATTAGGTTTTGGGATTAAAACGATATTAGCTTCATAGAAGGAATTTGGTAGTGTTCCTTCCTTTGCTATTTGATGGAACAGTTTAAGGAGTATTGGTGTTATTAACTCCTTAAATGTCTTGTAGAACTCTGTGCTGAATCCATCTGGTCCAGGACATTTTTTGGTGGGAAGATTCGAGATTACTTCCTCAATTTCCTTATATGTTATAGGACTATTTAAGTAATTCACAACTTCCTGATTCAATTTAGGTAAGTTGTGTTTACTTAGAAATTCATCCATCTCTTTTGTGTTGTCAAACTTCACAGAGTATAAGTTTTTGAAATATGATGTTATAATTCTCTGGATTTCTTGGGTATCCGTAGTGATAACTCCATGTTCATTTCTAATTTTGTTAATTTGGGTTTTCTCTCTCTTGCTTTTGGTTAGTTTAGCTAGGGGTGTATCAATCTTATTGATTTTTTCAAAGAACCAGCTTTTCGATTTGTTGATTTTTTCTATCGTTTTCTTAGTCTCGATTTCAGATATTTCTCCCCTTATTTTGCTAATCTCTTCTCTTCTACTGCTTTTGGGATCAGATTGCTCTAGTTTCTCTAAAGCTTTAAGCTGCATTGTTAAGTTGTTTATTTCTGATGTTTCCATTTTTTTGATGTGGGCATTAAGAGCTATGAACTTACCTCTTAGAACAGCTTTCATTGTGTCCCAGAGATTTTGGTAAGTTGTATTTTCGTTATCATTCACTTTCAGGAAATCTTGAATTTCCTTTTTAATTTCTTCCTGAATCCAGTTCTCATTCAGCATCATAGTGTTAAGTTTCCAGGAGTTAGTGTATTTTCTCTTGTTTGATGTGTTGTGGATGTCCAGCTTTAGGCCGTGGTGGTCTGATAGGGCACAAGTTAGAATTTCAACTTTCTTGTACATGTGTAGATTCATTTTGTGGCCCAATATGTGATCTATTTTGGAGAAAGTTCCGTGTGCTGCTGAGAAAAATGTGTATTCTTTGGTGCGTGGGTGAAAAGTTCGATAGAGATCTGTAAGGTCCATTTCTTTCAGGGTTTGATTAAGTTCCAAAGTGTCTCTGTTAAGCTTTTGACCTGTTGATCTATCCCATGTAGAGAGGGCGGTGTTGAAGTCCCCAAGAATTATTGTTTGGGGGTTGATTTCTTGCTTTAGACGCTGTAGGGTTTTCTTAATGAATGTGGAGGGGCCCGTATTGGGTGCATATATGTTCAGTATTGTGAAGTCTTCCTGGTGAATTGTACCTCTGACTAAAATGTAGTATCCATCCGTGTCTCTTATAATTTTTTTTGGTTTGAAATCCACTTTGTCTGATAGCATAATGGCTACCCCTGCCTGTTTTCTTCTTCCATTTGCTTGTAGAATTGTTGACCAGCCTTTTATTTTTAGAGCGTGCCTATCTTTTGTGGTGAGATGGGTTTCCTGCAGGCAGCAGATTGATGGATTGTGATTTTTAATCCAAGTTTGTAATCTGTGTCTCTTGATCGGTGAATTAAGTCCATTAACATTTAGTGTTATAATAGAGAAACTATTGTTAATTCCAGACATTTATTATGTTTAGTAGCTTTTATAAGTATATTGCTTCGCTTTTAATGGTGTTATATTTGCCTTCTGTTCTCCTGGATATGCCTGTTTTTTTCTTCACGCTTGAGTATCATTTCTAGCAGTTTTTGAAGGCCTGGTTTGGTGGCCATGTATCCCTTAAAGTTGTCTTTGTGCTGGAAAATTTTTCTTTCTCCCTCGATCATGACTGATAGTTTTGCAGGGTAAATCAGCCTGGGTTGACATTTTTGCTCATTCAATACTTGAAGTATGTCTCTCCAAGCTCTTCTTGCTTTTACTGTTTCGACTGAGAAGTCATTTGTTATTTTAATAGGTTTGCCTTTAAAAGTGACTTGTTTTTTCTCCCTTGAAGCTCTCAGCACCAGTTCTTTATCTTGAATGTGGAGTGTTTTAACTATTATTTGCCGCGGTGTGCTTCTAGTTTGGTCGTATCTGTTTGGGGTGCGGAATGCCTCTTGTATATGAATGGGCCTCTCTTTCTTTAGATGAGGAAAGTTTTCCTTGATGATCGTTTGAAAAATTTCCTCAGGGGTGGTATTTTGAGATTCTTGCTCTGGTATTCCATGAATATGCATGTTAGGCTTCTTCAGGGTGTCCCATATCTCTTGGATATTTCTCTCAAGTATCTTTTTGGCTTTAACAACCTCTTCCATTGAGCTGGCTAGTACTCCCACTTTATCTTCAAGGTCTGAAATTCTGTTTTCTGCTTCATTAGTTCTGTTGATAAGACTCTCTGTGGCGTTCTGGGTTGAAGATAACTTGTCTTTTAGCTCAGTTTTAAACTCTGCTTGAGTTTGTTTTAACTGTTCTATGCCACTTTTTGTTTCTTGCACTGTTTTTCTCAACTCCTCCAGATGTCTGTTGTGTTCCTCTTCAAAGCGATTGATTCGATTATGTAATTCCTCCCGGATTTCCTCTTTCATAGTATTGAACATGGTAATGATCATATTTTGAAAGTCGTTATCCTGGGTCAGGCTTTCTTGGCCTTTTTCCGTGGGTTTGTTCTTTTTGGAGTCTAACATTATGGGATTAATTTCTTCAGTGGGAGATTTGTTTACTTGAGTGTTGCTTCTCATGGATTTGCACTTTGATTTTGGCATTGTCATTTTAACTCTTAAGATCTCTCAATTTCACTAAACTGAATTATTTGGCCTGGGGTACTGGTGGGCGGGGCCTGAACGGGGACTTACCTAGGGAGCGGGGTGAGGCCCGGGTGGACCGCGTGCGTGTCCCGACCGGGGGAGCGGGGTGGGGTGAAAGGGAGGATGGGCGCCTCGGCGTGGAGCTATTTAACCCGAGGGCAGCTGGGGCGGGGCCCGGGCGCAGGGGGAGGTCCTCCTCGTCCCTCGGCCCCCGCGCGGCTCCGGCTGGATGGCGGGAGTCGGAGCCGGGTCCCCGTGGGCTGACCTGGGGTCCTAGAGCGCGCGTTGAGGCCCGGCTGGATCTCGCCTACGCGTCCCGACCGGCGGAGCGGGGGTGGGGCGAAAGAGGGAGGCTGCGCGCGTCGGCGTGGAGCTATTTAACCCGAGGGCAGCTGGGGCGGGGCCCGGGCGCAGGGGGAGGTCCTCCTCGTTCCCTCGGCCCCCGCGCGGCTCCGGCTGGATGGCGGGAGTCGGAGCCGGGTCCCCGTGGGCTGACCTGGGGTCCTAGAGCGCGCGTTGAGGCCCGGCTGGATCTCGCCTACGCGTCCCGACCGGCGGAGCGGGGGTGGGGCGAAAGAGGGAGGCTGCGCGCGTCGGCGTGGAGCTATTTAACCCGAGGGCAGCTGGGGCGGGGCCCGGGCGCAGGGGGAGGTCCTCCTCGTTCCCTCGGCCCCCGCGCGGCTCCGGCTGGATGGCGGGAGTCGGAGCCGGGTCCCCGTGGGCTGACCTGGGGTCCTAGAGCGCGCGTTGAGGCCCGGCTGGATCTCGCCTACGCGTCCCGACCGGCGGAGCGGGGGTGGGGCGAAAGAGGGAGCTCTTTTTATATTAAGATATTTATTTAAATAGTCTTTTATCTTTGGTTAGGAGGTGACCTTGGGTGCCAATCAGGATACAGCCAAGGGCGGTACAAGAAAAGCAAAGCTGAAAACAACAACAAACCATAATTCAGAACACTAAAGACCCTACTTTATTCCCCTGGAACCAGACCAGCCAAATGTCTCCCCATCCTAAAGCTCAGGGAACCTTGTGGAAGAGGGGTGGCAAGATTGTAAGAGCCTAAAGATGGGGAGGACCAACAATATGCAAGATACTCCACACAAGTTAAGGCTGCAGTAGCCATAACTGGACTTTGTATGACCTGAGCAATGGCTGACTTGTCAATGACCCCCCCCCACACACAAAGTCTACCCCCCCGACAAAGTCTAGCATGGATCACAGGGGAGAAGGTTCTCCAAGCAGTAGGATCCTTAGATGCAAGGGATTAACAGTCATAATAGAGTTCCCATACTAACAGGGAGCCCAAGGAGGGGCTCCTGGCTATGCTACTGAGTCCTTACCTATCACCAGGGTGGAGGACTCAGAGGGAGGTATGGCATTCGCATAAAAGAATGCTCCAAGGGATGGGAGGGAGGAAGGGAGGGAGGTAAAGGAAGAGGGGTAGGGAAGGAGGGGGTAAAAGGAAGGGGGGAGAGTTTAAAGGGTGATGACTGGGGAGGGGAGGAGGGAGGGAGAGGTCAGGAGTACCTATTGAGCTTGTATGATCAGGAAAAAATAAATAAAATGTGGGAGAAAAAAAGAAATAGGAAATTCCATACATAATGATGAAGGGACCATATTATCAGCAAGATGAAATACACTATAAATATGTTTGCACTGAACTTTAATGTTCCAAATTTCAAAAAAATAATTCTTACAGTTATGAAAAGTCATATAAGTCATGATATAATAATAGTGGAAGACTTCAATACCCTACTCTCGTTTTAAATACTTCTTCCAATCTGAAAATTCAAAGAGAAACTGGAGGTCCAAATTACCCAGTAGATCAACTGCATTTAATATGTACTTAGAGATTATGCCATCCAACACATATGGAATACGTATTCTATCCTTATGTAAAAATCAATCCCATTATAGGCCACAAGGCAAACACTAACAAACACAAAATAATAAGTAATTAATTTAATAATATCAGATCACAATGTAATCAAACTACAAATCAATCACAAGGAAAACCAAAGAATTTATACAAACACTTGAAACTAAAATAATGTATTTCATTGGCTTTTTAAATATTAGCTTATCATATTATGTGTTCTACTTTATGATATTTGTATATATTCAAACATTTTATTTTTTTGGGCAAGTGTGTATATGTGTGCACGTGTATCAGAGGGTACTATATGTTCCTGTGGAGTACCAAGGGTGACTTTGAGAATCATCCTGGATTGCTTCTACCATCTTTTTGCTTCAGTCTATAATTTCCCAGGCTCTGCCCATCAGGGCCAGAAAAGTAGGCCACCGCCCTTCCATCTAGTGTTTTTACATGGGACCTGAGATCTGAATTCAGGACTTTCTGCTTGTGAGTCTGAGTCTTAACCCTTGAGCCATCTCTTCAGTCTCAAACATTTTATTTTCAATGAGCCTCTCTTTCATTTTTCTCTTTTCCCCATTCCTGTGTAGATGTCCTCCTATTCACTATAACCCCCATTCTGTTTTAATGTTTAATGGGTATTATCATCTTTTTCCATATCCTCTTAATACATTTATATTATTATTCTTTCATTGTACCCTGTCTAGCTTCATGCCCCATAGAAAAACACATGCAAATATATACACACCCAAAGACTGAAGTGTAGCATATACATATGGAAAAATACATGATATTTATCTTTCTGTGTCATTTTGCTTATAATAACAATTACTGGCTCTATTTCACCAAAGATTTCACGATTCCATTTTCTGTTTCCTTTTTTAATCCCTATGTTTTATTCTGTAAAACACATAGGCACAATTCGAACAAAGGAGGGAGGTTATCACTGATTAGCTAATAGCATCATGCAGCAAGAGATGGGAGAGGGATCAGCTGTCCTGGCACTCTCTGTGGTTGCAGGAAGGCTGCTTCAGCAGGATGCCCAGTCCCTGCACACTGCCAACTGTCAGGGGAAGTGTAACAGAAACAGCAGGTTCTAGTCATGAGAACTTAGAAATAGACTTCAGACTGATTCAAGTCACATCATAAGGTGAGAGGGCAAAGGAAAACAAAAGAGGTCACTATGATCTGAACAACTGTTTGCACAGGAAGTTGCTAGCAGCTGACCAGGAGTTTTCCAGGGCATGCCAGTGCTGCCAGTGGGGGTCACCAGGGAATGGCTCGTGGGTCCACGTGAACATTGATATGCCAATCCTGAGGTTCCAAACAAGGAACAGCTGAAGCCTGGGACTTGCTCAAACAGTAACAGGCACCTCCAGTTGCCTCTTCAGGCCTTTCAACCAGGCCCTGGCTCCTCCTATTCCCTTCCCACTGCTATGTTGAATGCTGGGTTTTAAATACCATCCCACAGTGCGTGAATTCCAACATGGATGACTGACAGAAACAGAAGCTGGACTTCTACTGTGACAGAGGATCTTCACCTGTTGACTTCTTCAGCCTTCCACTGCAATCTCATTGACTTGATAGCAGCTTCACATGAGAGCTGTGGCCTCAGAAAAACATCTCTGAAAGCTTTCTCAATCTTGTCTCAAGATTGAGAACTGTCTCAAGGTCTCGAAAGGGCAGATTCTAGATGGCAAGTTAGTCTACTTGTAGCACCTCACATCATACAAAAAAATTAGGACAACAGCTACAAATACTTCCCTTGACACTCAAAGAGGAAAATAATAAGTGCCATGTGTCACATAATTATAATGATTTAACAATCTCCCATTAAAACAGAGTTTCCATTTTGGAATTCTTGGGATGCAATGCTCTTTAGATTGATACCATTCAGAAACCTGAAAATAACTCTAATCTAGACACACTGGTGACCCAGGGTTCCAGACAGAAGAGCTCATGTTCTGGCTAAGGTTTTCCTTGTCTGTTCTAAGACCGCTTCACTCTGTGCAATCCAAGCTGGCCTTGAATTAGAAATCCTCCTGCCTCAGCCTCCTGAGAAGTCAGCTTATCAGACTCATGTCAAGAAAGCTGCATGGGAGGTGTTCAGTCAAAATATCTTTATAAAAACGGCAAGAGTCTAGCTATGGGGACTAAGAAAGATAAAGTATGAGGGCTTAAAATGAGGGAGGAACCAAATAATCAATATGACACAAGAAAAATTCTGTAAGTTTTGTTGGTTGACAGCTAATCATAACTGACTCCCTCTGATTTTAGAAACAACATTTCATGCTGAACACCAAGCAGCTACCATTTTCCTTGTGAAGATTCCTGCATCCTCAAAACTAAAAGCACATTTTAAAAAGAGAAAATTCATCTTCTTTTCTGGAAATGGGAAGATGAAAAAGAAAACCTCTCATGACTATTAACTAAACCATGACCTTCCTTCTGTGCCATTCCCTGTATTCCAGTGATTGCCTAGCTACTGACTTGATTTCCAAGCCCCTTTGGAAGCAAGGAAGGTGCTAGAACCTCTGTAACATAGGGAGTCTGTGACAGAGGAACAGAAGCAGTGGAGCACTCTGTGCCAACTGCAAACATGATTAAGCAGAAAATGAAACAGATTGTTACTATGTAGGTGACTTAAATATTTAATCTTTAACCTAGGATTGAGGCATACATCTCTCCTAACTAGAGCAGTATTAAAATGTGACTGTTTTTTCACTTCAAAACAAAACAAAACAAAACAAAACAAAACAAAACAAAAAAACCCTCAGGACAGTATATCTCCTTGCAAGCAAATGGAAGCAGAGGCATTATTGTTGCTCCTATTATCTTAGGCCATGGACACAAGATCCCCAGAATAGACTGGTGGCTTCTGAAATGCAGTATCATATTGGAGGCGCAGATGCTCAATCACTGTACAAAGCTCAAACAATCACAGCAACACCAATCCCACCTGTGACAAAATGTGCCTGTGACCTTGGAATAAAATAATCTGCTCAGTTCTAACAAGATCCATGAACCTGCCTTCCCCCAGCACTACCTGTAAATCTAAGTCCATTCACCACCACCATGAGGGTGACAGTTCAGACTGTATCCAAGTCAAAGCACATATATCACTGGACCAATTTCTAGATCAATTTTTATAAATGCATGCAAATCAGTTGCAGGCACTTTGGCTGGAATAACCCAACAACTGCAGTTAGTGTGTGCACATGGTGGTCAGGCCCTGTCTGGATCAGCAAGCAATGATCATAGTTCTCAGTAGGATTTAGACATCAACCAAAACCACTTTCACAGGACAAAATTCAGGATTGATCTGAGACATTTTACTGGATCTTTAATATATCAATGAAAGGTCATCATCTGGAACAATAATGATGAACTTGTAGTTGAGAATGGGGTAGACATTTCTGACAGTACCCTTGTAACTCCAGAAGGGATTGTAGTCTTAAGCATATTTTGTGTTGGCATCTCTGACCATGGTAAAGACCTTATACCAGAGCATTGAATTGTTGTATCTGTCAGGAACACAGTACAGTGACAAGGAGGACATCAGAGTGACCATGAGGATCAGGAAGTTCTCAAAGTGACTGTGGAGGGCACAGTCGTTGTCATTCCAGGTGTGATAAATGTGATGATCTTGTGAGCTTCCCTGACTGGGGGTCCAATCTGCTGTCTCAAGATAGTAGAGTTTAAATGGGTGACATTATTTGAGTACCCTTTGAAGGGCTTGAGAGGGTCCAGGGTGAGGATAATGGCCACATAGAGGTTCACAGGGCCCAACACATTCAGAGCCTGGGAAGGCTGGATGTATGTTCTAACCTGCCCACTGGAAATGGTATTCTCTGGGGTGATGGTGTCATTGAATCCTTTAGTGTCTGTTTTTCTGAGACATACAAGTCCAAGTCATTAAGCCACAGCAGAAAAGTATTCCAACACTCTGTCATTTCTGGGGACTTGCTCTTATTGATTTTGAAGAAGTAGTCCAGGGTCAGAGAGTGATGACCATGAGGCTGACACTGGTCATGATAACACTGGGTGAGGCCAAATGCTGAAGTACACAAAGCTTCACATTCTCCAGGGCCAATGTTGAACATTCTCATCAGCTGCATGAACCCACTAGCCCACAGTGTTGATGATAGATACCCTGGGGCCTTACCTCTTTCTTATGACAGCCTATAGTGGGCCCTGGGCCCCTCTAGCAACTCCACAGAGAGGTATCTTGACTGAATGCCATTTTCTGTTATCATTAAATAATAAGGGAAAAAATGGAGATTTATTCAGCTTAGGGTTCCAGATGAGAGATATAGTCCTCTATAGTGGAAAAGTCATGGCTGGCTGACAGGTGCTGGCGATGGCCTAAGTCATGTCCATCAAGGTGGCTAAGAGCTGTTAAACTGCCAACTGCAAGAGCAGACCTCTCCTGGAAGTAGGGTGGGACTAATAAACATCTACTCAACCTCTTAAAAATGCCATGACTGTCTCAAAAAACTGAAAATTCAAACACATGCACCTATGGGAGACAACTCAGATTTTAAGCCATGGCAAACTTAAATATTTCTTTTACATTTGTCCAGCTTTGTGAAATGCAAATTCTCAAAGTATTCTCTAAATATTTTCTGTATTTCAATGGTATCTGATGCAAAAACTCCCTTTTCATCTGAAATTAATCAATTTAAGTGTTTTCTCTCTTTCTTTTGCTTAGTTTGATTAGGCATATCTTAGTTACTTTTCTTGCTCTGGAAACAATACCCTAAAAGAGCAATATAAGGGGTAAATGTTTTATTTTGGTTTACAATTTGAAGGTACAGTCCAACATGGCAAGGGATGGTGGCTCGAGGTTGAGAGAGATGATTCAGTTGTGTCTGCATTCAGGCAGCAGCTAATGATGACAGATGCTGTTTATCTAATATCCTTTTTGTATAGTCCAGGACACAAGTCCAGAGAATGGTGCCATTTGCAATTGGTGTAGGTATTCCAGCTCTATTAACTTCATAAGATAATCCTACAGGGGAATGACTAGAGATTAGCTAAAATGTAAATATTGTATCTGTCATGGTTATGTATGGGTGTCAACCCCATGGTTGAGGGTTTGAGCTCTGGGCACATTTGTAGAGAATTGATGGTTGGGTTAAGCCCAGAGCAATCTTGCAAGAGATTATCTAGCTGATGGAAAAGGCCCAATTTATGGTGGGCGGGACTAGGCCCTGAACAGAACAATAAAATACTGAGAGTTGGTTGAGGATGCTGGCATCCTTGTGTACACTTGGTCAGACATGCTGTTCTGGCAAGTAAGAATCATCCCTCTTTCAACCATTATGTGCATATGATGTGGTCAGTTCCCTTAACTCTTGGTGTTAGTGTGGGCTCCCCTGTCCAGCTGGAAAAGCAACTGTAACCAGAGTAATAGTAAGAGAAAATAAATCCCTTGTTCCCTTAAGCCATTCGATGGTCATTTATCAGAAACCATGCAGGTGAACTACAACAGTATCAAAGTCATGTTTGTCTTTTAGGTGTTTCTTGATCATATCAAGTTGGTAATGTTAACTATTTTAAGAGATTTGTAAACTTTACCTATCTTCTGGAAGAAATATCTGCTTGTTTGATTATCCTATGTTTTTTGTTTTTTCAGTCTCTATTTCATTAATGTCTGCTATAATAAGACATATAATAATTCCTTCTTGTGCCTTTGATTTGTTTTCTTATTCTTAAATTCTTAGATTAATCCTTTGTGACCATTCCGATTATTTTAATGTAAGCACGTTAAGCTGTAAATTATACTGCTAGGAGGGACAAGAGGATGGGTCAGACAGAGCAGGAATGCTGAAGGGAGGAGAGGTTAGAAGAGAGAGGTAGATGGAGAGGTATGGGACGAAGACATAAAACTAGTTTGTTTGTAAATAAAAAAAAATAAAAATTCCAATTTTAGAATTTCCTCAGCTGTGTCACACTGAGATCATATAAATTTTATTTGATTCTAAAAAGTTTTAATCCCTTTCCTGATTTTCCCATGAATCTCTTCATTAGAAAGTATTTAGAACAATCTCCAAGTACTTCTTTTTATATGCTTTCTCTTGATAATAATTTCTGGCTTATTTCACTCTTGTCTGATAAGGTATAAGGAATCATATAGATTGTTCCATATGTGTAAGGTTCTCTTTATGTACTATAATCAGACCAATTATCCATGGATTATTATACAGATATATTTCCCAAACTGGAATTTTCCCAAAATTGAGTATTTTGTAGGTAACTTTTGAATGCAGTTGATTACTGATATGATTGAACTCCAATGATACATAGGTGATTGTTGTATTTGAAAGATGTTTCTAAACATGTGGGTATTTTGTTAAAGTCTCTCACTAATTTTATATAAGGATCTATTTGATTTCTCATACTTCTTAGTACACAGTATATCATTTAGTGAAAAAATATTTATAATCTTTAATTTATATAATTTAATTTACATAATTTATACAATTTAATTTAATTAATAGAGTTGCATATTGAATAAATTTTATAACCTTTATGATTTTTTGGTTAATTATTTCCTTTTACTCTCAGTTTTTAAATATCTTTGCTAGATATCAATGTTTCTTAGATTCAAAAGGTAGGTTTTTTAAATTGATACTCAGTCTGCTAGTCTGTATTTTTAATTGGCAAATTGAGAGCATTCTCAGTTACAGTTTTTGTTAATTATTGTTGGGAGTTCTTTCCTTCCTACCCTATTAGTGTGAGAGACCAGCAAATTTATAATGTCATACATGATAGATTCATTCCTGGTTTGTATGTTTCTCTACTCCTACTGTGAAATGCATTCTTACGTGTTCTCACACATGAATCTTTCTTTTTAGTATGTGTATAGCAATCCTTTAAGTATATTCTGAAGTACCCCCTTCCCCTCCACTCCGCCGCCCAGGACGCGCGTGTGCGAGGTCCAGCCGTGCCTCACCGTGCCGCGACCCAGGTAAGATCGGTCCCCGCGCGCCCCCAAAGCCCCAGGCTGCCCGAGTGGCTTCCCCCCCCCCCCCCGCCCCGCCATCCAGCCAGAGCCACGCGCGCAGGGCCTGGGAGGAGGAGAGGGTACCCCCTCTGCCCCCGTCCCCGCCCTTGGGTGGCCCGGGTTTAAATAGCGCCCCGCCGATGCCCCATCCCCCCTTCCCCTCCACTCCGCCCCACCGGCCGCCTGGGACACACGTGCGCCTGGGACACACGTGCGCCTGGGACACACATGCGGTCCAGCCAGGCCTCACCACACCTCCACCCAGGAAAGATCGGTCCCCGCCCACCCCCAGAGCCCCAGGCCAAATAATTCAGTTTAGTGAAAAACGCACAGAAATTAAAAGATCTTAAGAGTTAAACCGACAATGCCAAAGTCTAAGTGCAAATCCATGAGATACAACACTCAAGTAAACAAATCTCCCACTGAAGGAATTAATCCCATAATGTTAGACGCCAACCAGAACAAACCCATGGAAAATGGCCAAGAAAGCCTGACCCAGGATAACGACCTTCAAAATATGATCATTACCATGTTCAATACTATGAAAGAGGAAATCAGGGAGGAATTAAATAATCAAATCAATCGCTTTGAGGAGGAACACAACAGACACATGGAGGAGTTGAGAAAAACAGTGCAAGAATCAAAAACTGGCATAGAGCAGTTAAAGCAGACTCAAGCAGAGTTTAAAACTGAGCTACAAGACAAGTTATCTTCAACCCAGAACTCCACAGAGAGTCTTATCAGCAGAACTAACAAAGCAGAAAACAGAATTTCAGATCTGGAAGATAAAGTGGGAGTATTAACCAGCTCAATGGAAGAGGTTGTTAAAGCCAAAAAGATACTTGAGAAAAATATCCAGGAGATATGGGACACCCTGAAGAAGCCTAACATGCGTATTCATGGAATACCAGAGCAAGAATCTCAAATATCACCCCTGAGGAAATTTTTCAAACGATCATCAAGGAAAACTTTCCTCATCTAAAAAAAGAGAGGCCCATACATATACTAGAGGCATTCCACACCCTAAACAGATATGACCAAAAGAGAAGCTCACCACGGGAAATAATAGTCAAAACACTCCACATTCAAGATAAAGAACTGGTGCTGAGAGCTTCAAGGGAGAAAAAACAAGTCGCTTTTAAAGGTAAACCTATTAAAATAACAAATGACTTCTCAATGGAAACAGTAAAAGCAAGAAGAGCTTGGAGAGACATACTTCAAGTATTGAATGAGCAAAAATGTCAACCTAGGCTGATTTACCCTGCGAAACTATCAGTCATCATCGAGGAAGAAAGAAAAATCTTCCAGCACAAAGACAACTTGAAGGGATACATGTCCACCAAACCAGGCCTTCAAAAAATGATAGAAATGATACTCAAGCGTGAAGAAAAAAACAGGCATATCCAGGAGAACAGAAGGCAAATATAACACCATTAAAAGAGAAGCAATATACTTATAAAAACTACTAAACATAATAAATGTCTGGAATCAAAAATAGTTTCACCACTATAACACTAAATGTTAATGGAATTAACTCACCAATCAAGAGACACAGATAACAAACTTGGATTAAAAATCACAATCCATCAATCTGTTGCCTGCAGGAAACCCATCTCACCACAAAAGATAGGCATGCCGTAAAAATAAAAGGCTGGTCAACAATTCTACAAGTTAATGGAAGCAGAAAACAGGCAAGGGTAGCCATTATGCTATCAGACAAAGTGGACTTCAAACGAAAGAAAATTATAAGAGACACGGATGGATACTACATTTTAGTCACAGGTACAATTCACCAGGAAGACTTCACAATACTGAACATATATGCACCCAATACGGGCCCCTCCACATTCATTAAGAAAACTCTACAGCGTCTAAAGCAAGAAATCAACCCCCAAACGATAATTCTTGAGGACTTCAACACCGTCCTCTCAACATGGGATAGATTAACAGGTCAAAAGCTTAATAGAGACACTTTGGAACTTAATCAAACCTTAAAGAAATGGACCTTACAGATCTCTATCGAACTTTTCACCCATGTAACAAAGAATACACATTTTTCTCAGCAGCACACGGAACTTTCTCCAAAATAGATCACACATTGGGCCACAAAACGAATCTACACATGTACAAGAAAGTTGAAATTCTAACCTGTTCCCTGTCAGACCACCATGGCCTAAAGCTGGACATCCACGACACAACAATCAAGAGAAAATACACTAACTCCTGGAAACTTAACAATATGATGCTGAATGAGAACTGGATTCAGGAAGAAATTAAAAAGGAAATAAAAGATTTCCTGAAAGTGAACGATAATGAAAATACAACTTACCAAAATCTCTGGGACACAATGAAAGCTGTTCTAAGAGGTAAGTTCATAGCTCTTAATGCCTACATCAAAAAAATGGAAACATCAGAAATAAACAACTTAACAATGCAGCTTAAAGCTTTAGAGAAACTAGAGCAATCTGATCCCAAAAGTAGTAGAAGAGAGGAGATTAGCAAAATAAGGGGAGAAATATCTGAAATCGAGATTAGGAAAATGATAGAAAAAATCAACCAGTCAAAAATCTGGTTCTTTGAAAAAATCAATAAGATTGATACACCCCTAGATAAATTAATCAAAAGCAAGAGAGAGAAAACCCAAATCAACAAAATTAGAAATGAACATGGAGTTATCACTACTGATACCCAAGAAATCCAGAGAATTATTACATCATATTTCAAAAACTTATACTCTGTGAAGTTTGACAACACACAAGAGATGGATGAATTTCTAAGTAAACACAACTTACCTAAATTGAATCAGGAAGTTGTGAATTATTTAAATAGTCCTATAACATATAAGGAAATTGAGGAAGTAATCTCAAATCTTCCCACCAAAAAATGTCCTGGACCAGATGGATTCAGTACAGAGTTCTACCAGACATTTAAGGAGTTAATAACACCAATACTCCTTAAACTGTTCCATCAAATAGCAAAGGAAGGAACACTACCAAATTCCTTCTATGAAGCTAATATCGTCTTAATCCCAAAACCTAATAAAGATTCACTTAAAAAAGAAAACTATAGGCCAATCTCTCTGATGAACACAGACGCAAAGATTCTCAACAAAGTCTTAGCGAATCGGATTCTAAAACATATTAAAAAGATCATTCATGGGAACCAAGTAGGCTTCATCCCGGGCACACAAGGTTGGTTCAACATACGCAAATCAATAAATGTAATTCATCATGTAAACCAGTCCAAAGTCCAAGACCACATGATACTCTCGATAGATGCAGAAAAACCTTTTGACAAGATTCAACAACCTTTTATGAGAAAAACGCTGGAGACAGTAGGAATGGAAGGAACCTTTATCAATATAATAAAAACTGTATACAAGAAGCCCACAGCAAGGATTATGCTCAATGGGGAACAATTGGAAGCATTCCCACTTCGATCAGGAACTAGACAAGGCTGTCCACTCTCACCAATTTTATTCAATATTGTACTTGAAGTCTTAGCTGAAGCCATAAGACAAGAAAGGGACATAAGAGGGATTCAAATCGGCAAGGAAGAACTCAAACTATCCCTATCTGCAGATGACATGATCTTATACCTGAGGGATCCCAAAAACTCCACCAGGAAGCTACTGGAACTAATTGAGAAGTTCAGCAGGGTGGCAGGATACAAAATAAATGTGCAAAAATCAGAGGCCTTCCTATATGCCCAAAATGAAAGAAGCGAAAAAGCCTTGAGAGAAACAATCCCATTTACTATAGCCCCTAAAAAAATGAAATACCTTGGTATAAACCTAACCAAAGAGGTAAAAGACCTTTACAACGAAAACTTTAATACCCTAAAGAAAGAAATAGCAGAAGACACCAGAAGGTTGAATGACCTCCTATGTTCCTGGATTGGCAGAATCAACATCGTAAAAATGACCATCCTACCAAAGGCAATATACAGATTCAATGCTATACCAATCAAAATCCCAAAGCAATTCTTCAAAGAAGTTGACCAAACAATCTCAAAGTTCATATGGAGGCACAAAAGACCCAGGATAGCAAAGACAATCCTGAGTAACAAAAACATTGCTGGAGGTATTACCATACCAAATCTAAGTCTATACTACAAATCCAAAGTTATAAAGACAGCCTGGTACTGGCTCCAAAATAGACACACAGATCAATGGATGATTATTGAAGACCCAGATATAAGCCCATAAAATTACAGCCATTTGGTCTTTGACAAAGGGGCCCAAAAAATCCAATGGAAAAAGAACAGCATCTTCAACAAATGGTGCTGGCAAAACTGGATCTCCACATGCAGAAGATTAATGCTGGACCCGTATTTGTCACCATGTACAAGACTTAATTCCAAATGGATCAAGGACCTTGATATAAGGCCAGAGAGTATAAAAACCATAGTTGGAAGGATAGGGAACTCCCTCAAGCTGATTGGGCTAGGCCAACATTTCATAAACAGACATCCAATGGCACAGTCACTGCTACCAACTCTGAACATTTGGGATCTTGTGAAATTAAAGAGCTTCTGTTCAGATAAAGAGATTGTAACATGAGCTCAAAGGCAACCCACAGAATGGGAGAAAATCTTCACTAACCACACATCTGATAGAACTCTGCTGTCCAGAGTGCACAAGAACTTAGAAAACTAAACACCAAGGAAACCAATGGCCCAATTAAAAAATGGGCCCTGGAACTTCAAAGAAACTTTACTAGGGATGAAATTAAAATGTCTAACAAATATCTTCAAAAATGCTCCACTTCCTTAGCCATCAGGGGAATGCAAATCAAAACTTCCCTGAGATATCATCTCACCCCAGTCAGGATGGCAAAAATCCACAATACAAACAACAACAAATGCTGGAGAGGATGTGGAGAGAGGGGAACTCTCCTACATTGCTGGTGGGAATGCAGGCTCACACAGCCACTCTGGCGAGCCGTCTGGAGATTCTTAAAGAAATTAAAGATAGAAATGCCATATGACCCTGCTATTCCACTTTTGGGAATAACCCCCCATACAGCAGAGGTTCGTCTCGATAGCACAAGCACGACCATGTTCATAGTAGCACTGTTTACAATAGCAAAGTCATGGAATCTACCCAAATGTCCAACAGTTGACGAGTGGATAAGGAAACTGTGGTACATCTATACAATGGATTACTACTCAGCCATCAAAAATGATGAATTACTGGAATTTGCCAGGAAATGGATGTCATTAGAAACAATTATATTAAGGGAAGTATCCCAGACCCAGAAAATTAAGCGCCGTATGTACTCCCTAATAGGTGGCTCCTAGTACCAAACCCACCCAGCCCACCTAGAGACAGTAATTGCAAGGATTATGAACAGGAGGGATGGGGTAGGAGGGCCACACCAGAAACAAGGAGAGAAGGGACCATGTTACAGCAGAGAAAATAGGCCTCCATCAAGGACTCAAATAAGTAATGAGACATCTGATTAAATTCACAGACTTTTGTTCCTGATCATTTACTACTGAGGGGGTATGATCTCACCAGAAGAGGAGGGCATATAGTCTGGCAGATAAAAAGTAACTGTTGTGCAAATTGGTGATAGACCCCTCCCTCACTGTGGTTTCCTACTTTTATTACATCTACCTTTGAATGTGCTTTTATCACAAGACTCTAGTTAAACAGCTTTTTGTCTCTGGCCAGGGTGTAACATACAATGCCCACCAGGATGGAGTGAAGGGCATTGCAGGAGCAGAAAAACTGCAAAAGAATACCAACAAACCACAATCCAGATCTTCAGAGACTCTATATCAACCACCTAGAACTAGGCCAGTTTAATCTCTCCCCATCCTGAAGCTCAGGGACATTTGTGGAAGAGGAGGCGGTAAGAGTTTAAGAGCAAAAGGATGGGAGGAGCAATGATATGTAAGATACTCCATACAAGTTAGGGCTGAAGCAATCATAATTGGACTTTACATGCCCTGCGCATTGCCCAACACACTATTGACCCCACAAAGTCCAACATCTGCTAAAGGCACCAAGATGTTTGGAGGCAAGGGATTGGCAGACACAGCAGTGTTCCTATACCTAAGGGGAATACGGGAAAGTGTTTAGGGAAAGGCCACTGGGTCCTTGTACGTCATCGGAGAGGAGGGCCCAGAGGAAAATCAGGCATGCACAAGAAAGGACTCTCTGGGATTGGGGCGGGAGGCACTGGGGGATGGGAAGGGAGGGGGGTGGGGAGGAGGAGCAGGGGGTACGGGTGGAGGACCTGGGAGGGAGGGAACTGGTGTACCCATTATGTTTGTATGAGCTGAAATAATAATAAAAAATGTATTAAAATTAAAAAAAGTATATTCTGAAGTATAGACTTGTGTCATGAATTGCTTTAGTTTGTCCTTGTTTTGAAGTGTTTACTTTTCTCCTTCACCTTCAAGTAATAATTTTCCTGGACATAGCAATGATTTTGCTGGATATATATTGGTTTGCAGCAATTACTTCGAGTGTTTAAAAGATGTCACTCTCTGTTTTCTTGTGTTATAAACCTACTGATAGAATGGATATATAATGCCATTCTAATGACTATGCCTTTTACATGAGTCATTGTCCCCATGTAACGTTGTTCTTGAAGTGGTGGTGGTGGTGGTGGGTTTCACGATTATATTGATTACTTATATTAATTTAATTAATCTTTTATTTTTATTTTTGCATATTTATTTGTGCACCCATGTGTGTGTGTGTGTGTGTGTGTGTGTGTGTGTGTGATCAGAGGGCACTGTGGAGGGCCAAGGATGGCTTCCAGCATCATCCTGGATTGCCTCTATTTCCTCTATGACATACTCTGAGATCTCCCAGGCTTTGCCTTCCAGAGCCGAAAGTTCAGGCCACAGCCATTTCAGCTTGGCATTTTCATGTGGGATCTAGGTCCTTCTGCTTACAAGGTAGAGTTTTAACCCTGGAGCCATCTGTCCATCCCCCAAGTTGCATTAATATTTTCAAAGAAGCTTCATTCCCTTTATTTACTGTATCATTGTTCTACTTCACAACTTTTTTCTACTCATTCATTCTGACCTTTAAAAAAGCATGATGAAGGCTGAAATTATTTTTAATTTTTCTTTGTTTATTTTATTCACGCCTTTTCAAAATAAAAATGAAATTTGATGGTTATAATGGCTAAATGCATAGAGATGGACTAAAACGAAAGTATCACGTTTTAGTAGAATTACTAATCAGAAGAAGAAATACATCTAGAAGTGAATTTGAACAGCAAATCTTAATAGGATATTATGAGAAAGTTAAAATATCTCATAAATTGTCAGATACTACAAACAACTGTTAATTTTTAAGTTTCAGACATACCATAAAAACATTTAATGTTATAATTTATTCATATTTTATCATAATATATAATGTAACATATTATAAGTATATATTTTTGTATTATATAAATATATAAATTTATATGTTTTATATATTATATATAAAATATTAAATAAATATATAAATTATATATTATGCATATAAAATACAATGCTATATTTTATATATAATATATAAATATAATATATAATATGTAAAATATACAATACATATATAGTATATAAATATAACATAATATATAAAATATGATATTTATTATATAATTTATACTATAAAATGTATTATGATTTAATTTGTATGTTATATTAAAATATAATATAATTTAATGTTATTTAATTATAGAGCAACATTCTCTTTAAAGTCTTTTTCCCATCCCAAGGGCTTCTTTCAAGTTTCTGGGCATCTACTTGCTCTCACTCGCACATAGAAATACGTCTGTAAAAAATCAGAAGCTAAGATATGGATATGAAAGGGAACTTGCAATATTGTCTTTCTAAATCTGGTTAACTCAGTATATTTTGGAGTTCTGTACATGTTCCTGTAAAGTGCAAAATGACATTTTTTCATTATGGTTGAATAAAATTCTACTGAGCCTATATGACCACATTTTTCTCATGCATTCATCAGTTGATGGACCTAGGGTGATTCAATTTCTTAGCTACTATGAGCAGTGTGGCAACAAACATAGATTTATGAGTATTTCTGTGGTAGGATATAAATTCTATTGGATATAGGCCTTGGAATAGCATAGTTGGGTCATACAGTAGTTTTATTTCTAGTTGTTAGCGTACCTTGAGAACAATATCCAAAGTATATTTGCTAGTTTGCAGTCCCAAATACAGTATATAAAGCTTCATCTTTCTCATATCCATAACAACATAATAATTTTCTTCTATTATATAACATAGTTTAACTCTGACAGGTTCTTTTTTATTCAATGAAAGTCATAGCAGAAAAAAGGATGATGCCAGAAGTCATCCTTGGCTCTCCACAGTGCCCCCTTTGATCACACATGCACACACACATACACAAATAAATATGCAAAAATAAAAATGAAAGATTTAATGAAATCTCATTGATCAGTTATTGGGATTGTGCTATGAGGAACCATTTCAGGAAGTCCTTGCCTATTACTATATCTTAAAGTATTTTGTCATGTTTTTCTTTAAGCAGCTTCAGAGTTGCCTGTGGTGTAGTAAAGCGTTTGACCCATTTTGAGTTTTATTATGTGTTGCATAAAAGATAAGACTGTAGTTCCATTGTTCTACACCTCTACACCTTTACCTTACCATTTGTTTTTGAATTTTTTTTTTCCAGGGGAGAGCGCGAACGCAGTCCCCCACTACCACAAATTATGCAGTCGAGTTTCCCACATTTGGGGAAATCGCAGGGGTCAGCACATCCGGAGTGCAATGGATAAGCCTCGCCCTGGGAAAACCACCTTCGTGATCATGGTATCTCCCCTGCCAGGTAAGTATTACCTTACCATTTGTTGACAGTCTCTTCTCCAATGTGTTTTGACTTCTTTGTCAAATATTAAGTGTCTAGAGCTGTATGCCTTTATTTCTGGATCCCGTGTCATCTTCCACTAGTTTACATGTTCATTTTTGGTTTGTTTGGTTTCAGTATCATAGTGCTTCATTACTGTGGCCATGGCCAAGTAGGAGAAGGGGAATTGTGAAGCCTCCAGCATCATTATTTCTTCTCAGAATTATTTTGGCTATTACTGTCATTTGTGATTCCATGTGACTTTTAGGACATTTTTCTGGGTCTATGTGAAATGTCATTGGAATTTTAGTAATGGCTGTGTTGAATTGTCTAAAATTATAAGTAATAATTTTACAATATTAACTCTGTTAATTTATGAACATGCCTTTCTATCTTCTGGTATCTTCTGCAGTTTCTTATTTCACCAATCACAAATTTTTTACTTATAGTTCTTTTACTTCATTGTTTACATGTGTTCCTAGATATTTTCTTGACAGTAGTATGAATGGGATAATTTTCCAGTAATTACTCTCATCAAGTTCATATCGGTATGTAGAAAAGCTTCTCAGTTTCATGTACTAATTTTATATTCTAATATTTTACTGAAAGTGTTCATGGTATCATAAAAATTTTTAATGAAGATCTTAGGTTTCTAAAATGTAGAAACATTTCATCTGAAAATAGATAACTTGATTTTTGCCTTTTCTAGTCACATAACACTTACATATCTTGTCTTGTAAAATTCTTTAAATTAGTTTGATAATATGGGATTGAGTTTTTGTCTACTTTTACAGGATATATTGGTCTATAAGAATTTATAATTTTTCCCTTCCTGGTCACTTGGGACTGAACGGTTTGATCTCACCAATCAGGAAGGATATAGGGACAGGCAGACAGATGGTAACCGTTTCCTTTTATATTAAGATCTTCCTTTAAACAGTCTTTTATCTTTGGTTAGAAGATGACCACAACAATTAATCTGGACAAAGCCAAGGGCAGTGTAGGAATAGCAAAACTGAAAACAACAACAAACCTTAATTCAGAATTCAGAACACCAAAGACCCTGCATTAGTCATCTGGAACCACACCAGCCAAATCTCTCCCCATCCTAAAACTAAGGGAACCTTGTGGAAGAGGGGGTGGCAAGATTGTAAGAGCCTAAAGATGGGGAAGACCAACAATATGCAAGATACTCCACACAAGTTAGGGCTGCAGCAACCAGTATTGGACTTTGTCTGATCTGCACAATGGCAGACATGTCAAGGACCGTCCAAAATCTAGCATAGATCACAGGGGAAAAGGATCCAGGCAGTAGGATCTTCAGAGGTAAGGGATTAAACAGTCATAATAGAGTTCCCGTACTAATGGGGAGCCCAAGAAGGGATCCTGGGTTATGCCACTTTGTCCTGAACCTTCACTATGGTGGAGGACTCAGAGGGAAGTTTGGGCCTACATAAAGGAATGCTCCAGGGGATGGGAGGGAGGAAGGGGAAGCACGAGGAGAGGGGGATAGAAGGGATAAAAGGAAAGGGGCAAAGGGAGAGAGTGCAATAGGAGATGATAGGGAAAAGGAAGGGGGAGGGAGAGAGTAGGGGTACCTATTGAGCAATAACCTATTGAGAATGGGGGAAAAATAAAATGTAGGAGAAAAAATAAAGAATTTCTAATTGCCTTTTGGGTTGGGGCCTGCACGAAGAACAGGGCTCCGGGATTGTCCTTGGACACCCTTCTGTGCAGCTGGACACCACCAGGCTTTTGCAGATTGGATATCCTCTCTCCTTGGGACCTGTGATGAGTTCTAGCTGCCTCTTGGGCATGCTCCTAGGCCCTGGGTCATCAGCAGGCTTTAGTAGATCAGAGTTTTTTTGTGCTGGGGCCTTCACTCAGCACAGGGCTTGGGGCTTGCTTGTCCTTGGCCACTCTCGTGGGCTCTGGGACACCAGGAGGCTTTGGTGGATTGGATTTCCCCCCTCATGGGAACCAGTGCAAGGCAGCCTTAAACAGTATCCCTCCTAAGTCAACCAATCATAGAACCTCCAACATTTTAACAGAGTCCATAGGCACCACAAACCCAGGACCAGAACACCAACATCTTGATACTGAGGACCATAAAACTACTTCCATCAAACCTAAGGGAATCTTCACATCCAACCCTAAGATTAGTAACACCTTGGACTTTGCTTCTTATCTCACTTAACAGTCACCTCTGCTTCAGACCTCTGTACAGCACACCCAAATACCCACACAATCACACCTTAGGGCATTAACTATTCATCCTCATAAACTTGGAAGGAACTACGAGTTGCCTTAGTATTCTAACCTCTACCCCCTGACTACTAAACCCACCTTATTTCATAATATAAAGTTGATCTAATACTTAAACCAAACCACATATAACAAACCTTGGTACCCAATCCCAAACATGCAGGCAAATCTAGACCTCAACTCTGTCACCTCAGAACCAGAGTACGGCCTTCACACTTTTTTTTGGTAGCATAACATCTTACCCACAAAATAACAGCAAGGAATCTGAGACTGAGACCTTAAACATTTAGGTAACAGTAACGATAATGGTTCAAGTGCAGCAATTCTGGCTGACTCACAACAGTCATCAACACACAGTTGTTAAAATGACAAATCAACCCAAACATGAGAATAGTATAGGACTTTAACACCCCACTCTCAGCATTGGATAAGTCAAACAAGCCAAAAACTGAACAGACAAACACTGGAGTTTAATCAAACCATAACCCAAATGGACCTGACTGACTTTATCTAACCTTCCGTCCCATCAATAATGAACACAAATATTTTTTGGCAGCTCATGGAACCTTCTCCAAAATAGACCACATATTGGGGCACAAAGCAAGCCTCCACATATATGACAAAGTTGAAATACTATCCTGTATCCCGTCTGACCACCATGGACTTAAGCTAAGACATCCACAATAAGACAAATGTCAAAAAATACACAAATTCTTTGAGATTAAACACTATGATCCAGAACAAGGAATGACTTCAGACAGAAATCAAAGGGAAATTCAAAAATTCCTGGAAATAAATGATTTTGAAAATACAACATATCAAAATCTTTGGGATATATTGAAGGCAGCCCTAAGAGGAAAGTTTATAGCACTCAATGCTTATATCAAAAAATGGAAACATCACAAGTAAAAAACTTAACAGAGCAACTTAAAATATCCAAAATTCTTTTTTTAATTCATTTTTTATTATTTCCGCTCATACAAACTTAATAGGTAGACCAGTTCCCTCCCTCCCTCCTCCTCTCCCCAAACCCCCTGTTTCCCCTCCCCTCCCTCCCCATTCCCCAGTGCCTCCCCCCCAATTCCGAGAGAGTCCTTTATTGTGTATGCCTAACTCTTCTCTGGGTCCTCCTCTCCGATGATGTACAAGGACCTAGTGGCATTTCCCTGAACCCTTTCTTGTGTTCCCCTTAAGCATAGGAACACTACTGTGGCTGTCAATCCCTTGCCTCCAAGGATCTTGGTGCCTTTAGCAGATGCTAGACTTTGTGAGGTCAATAGTGTGTTGGACATTGCGCAGGGCATGCAAAGTCCTATTATGATTGCTTCAGCCCTAACTAGTGTGGAGAATCTTAAATCATTGCTCCTCCCATCCTTGTGCTCTTACAATCTTACCGCCCCCTCTTCTGCAAATGTCCCTGAGCTTCAGGATGGGGAGAGATTAGTCTGGCCTAGTTCTAGGTGGTTGATATACAGTCTCTAAAGTTCTGGATTGTGGTTTGTTGATTTTCTTTTGCAGTTTTGCTGCTCCTGCAATACCCTTGACTCCATCCTGATGGACACTGTATGTCACCCCCTGGTCAGAGACAAAAAGCTGTTAAACTGGAGTCTTGTTATAATAGCACATTCAAGGGTAGATGTAATAAAAGTAGGAAACCTCAGTGAGGGAGGGGTCAATCACCCATTTGCAAAATGGATACTTTTTGTCTGCCAGACTATATGCCCTCCCCTTCTGGTGAGATCATACCCCCTCAGGTGTACATGATCAGGAACGAACGTCTGTGAACTTAACCAGGTGTCATATTACTTACTTGCATTCCTTGATGGAAGCCTATTTTCTCTGCTGTAACATGGTCACTTCTCTCCTTGTGTCTGGTGTGGCCCTCCAACCCCATCCCTCCGGTTCATAATACTTGCAATTACTGCATTACATAAGTTTACCTTTGAGTGTCTCAATGTGGGCTGGGTGAGGTTGGTACTAGGAGCCACCTATTAGGGAGTACATATGGCGCATAATTTTCTGGGTTTGGGATACTTCACTTAATATAATTGTTTCTAATGACATCCATTTCCCAGCAAATTCCAGTAATTCATCATTTTAGATGGCTGAGTAGTATTCCATTGTATAGATGTACCACATTTTCCTTATCTACTCATCAACTGTTGGACATTTGGGTTGATTCCGTGACTTTGCTATTATAAACAGTGCTGCTATGAACATGGTCATGCTTATGCTATTGAGGTGAACCTGTGCTGCATGGGGGGTTATTCCCAAAAGTGGAATAGCAGGGTCATATGGCATTTCAATCTTTAATTTCTTTAAGAATCTCCAGATGGCTCGCCAGAGTGGCTGTATGACCCTGAATTCCCACCAGCAATGTAGGAGAGTTCCCCTCTCTCCACATCCTCTCCAGCATTTTTTGTTGCTTGTATTGTGGATTTTTGCCATCCTGACCGGTGTAAGATGATATCTCAGGGAAGTTTTGATTTGCATTTCCTTGATGGCTAAGGAAGTGGAGCATTTTTGAAGATATTTGTTAGACATTTTAATTTCATCCCTGGTAAAGTTTCTTTTAAGTTCCAGGGCCTATTTTTTAATTGGGCCATTGTTTTCCTTGGAGTTTAGTTTTCTAAGTTCTTTGTGCACTCTGGACAGTAGAACTCTATCAGATATGTGGTTAGTGAAGATTTTCTCCCATTCTCTGGGTTGCCTTTGAGGTCGTGTTATAATCTCTTTATCTGAACAGAAGCTCTTTAATTTCACAAGGTCCCAACTGTTGAGAGTTGGTAGCAGTGACTGTGCCATTAGATGTCTGTTTAGGAAATGTTGGCCTAGCCCAATCAGCTCAAGAGAGTTCCCTATCCTTTCAACTATAGTTTTCATAGTCTCTGGCCTTATATCAAGGTCCTTGATCCATTTGGAATTAAGTCTTGTACATGGTGACAAGTACAGGTCCAGCTTTAATCTTCTGCATGTGGAGATCCAGTTTTGCCAGCACCATTTGTTGAAGATGCAGTTCTTTTTCCATTGGATTCTTTGGGCCCCTTTGTCAAAGATCAAATGGCTGTATTTTGTGAGATTATATCTGGATCTTCAATCCTTATCCATTGATTTCTGTGTCTATTTTGGAGCCAGTACCAGGCTGTTTTTATAACTATTGATTTATAGTATAGACTAAGATTTGGTATGGTGATACCTCCAGCAGTGTTTGTGTTACTCAGGATTGTCTTTGCTATCCTGGGTCTTTTGCGCCTCCATATGAATTTTGAGATTATTTGGTCAACTACTTTAAAGAATTGCTTTGGGATTTTAATTGGTATAGCATTGAATTTGTATATTGCCTTTGGTAAGATGGTCATTTTTACAATGTTGATTCTGCCAATCCAGGAACATGGGAGGTCTTTCCACCTTCTGGTGTCTTCTGCAATTTCTTTCTTTAGGGTTTTAAAGTTTTCATTGTAAAGGTCTTTTACCTCTTTGGTTAGATTTATACCAAGGTATTTCATTTTTTTAGGGGCTATAGTAAATGGGATGGTTTCTCTCAAGGCTTTTTCACTTCTTTCATTCTGGGCATATAGGAAGGCCTCTGATTTTTGCACATTTATTTTGTATCCTGCCACCCTGCTGAACTCCTGTATTAGTTCCAGGAGCTTCCTGGTGGAGTTTTTGGGATCACTCAGGTATAAGATCATGTCATCTGCAAAGAGGGATAGCTTGACTTCTTCCTTGCCGATTTGAATCCCTCTTATGTCCCTTTCTTGTTTTATGGCTTCAGCTAAGACTTCAAGTACAATATTGAATAGAAGTGGTTAGAGTGGACAGCCTTGTCTAGTTCCTGATCGAAGTGGGAATGCTTCCAATTGTTCCCCATTGAGCATAATCCTTGCTGAGGGCTTGTTCTATATAGCTTTTATTATATTGATAAAGGTTCCTTCCATTCCTACTGTCTCTAGCGTTTTGATCAAAAAGCCTGTTGGATCTTGTCAAAAGCTTTTTCTGCATCTATCAAGAGTATCATGTGGTCTTGGACTTTGGACTGGTTTACATGATGAATTACATTTATTGATTTGCATAATGTGAACCAACCTTGTGTGATGGGAATGAAGCCTACTTGGTCCCCATGAATGAACTTTTTAATATGTTTATGAATCCGATTTGCTAAGACTTGGTTGAGAATCTTTGCGTCTGTGTTCATCAGGGAGATCGGCCTATAGTTTTCTTTTTTAAGTGAATCTTTATTAGGTTTTGGGATTAAGACGATATTAGCTTCATAGAAGGAATTTGGTAGTGTTCCTTCCTTTGCTATTTGATGGAACAGTTTAAGGAGTATTGGTGTTATTAACTCCTTAAATGTCTGGTAGAACTCTGTGCTGAATCCACCGGGTCCAGGACATTTTTTGGTGGGAAGATTTGAGATTACTTCCTCAATTTCCTTATATGTTATAGGACTATTTAAATAATTCACAACTTCCTGATTCAATTTAGGTAATTTGTGTTTACTTAGAAATTCATCCATCTCTTGTGTGTTGTCAAATTTCACAGAGTATAAGTTTTTGAAATATGATATTATAATTCTCTGGATTTCTTGGGTATCAGTAGTGGTAACTCCATGTTCATTTCTAATTTTGTTAATTTGGGTTTTCTCTCTCTTGCTTTTGGTTAATTTATCTAGGGGTGTATCAATCTTATTGATTTTTTCAAAGAACCAGCTTTTTGACTGGTTGATTTTTTTCTATCATTTTCTTAATCTCGATTTCAGATATTTCTCCCCTTATTTTGCTAATCTCCTCTCTTCTACTACTTTTGGGATCAGATTGCTCTAGTTTCTCTAAAGCTTTAAGCTGCATTGTTAAGTTGTTTGTTTCTGATGTTTCCATTTTTTTGATGTAGGCATTAAGATCTATGAACTTACCTCTTAGAACAGCTTTCATTGTGTCCCAGAGATTTTGGTAAGTTGTATTTTCGTTATCATTCACTTTCAGGAAGTCTTGAATTTCCTTTTTAATTTCTTCCTGAATCCAGTTCTCATTCAGCATCATATTGTTAAGTTTCCAGGAGTTAGTGTATTTTCTCTTGTTTGTTGTGTTGTGGATGTCCAGCTTTCGGCCATGGTGGTCTGATAGGGCACAGGTTAGAATTTCAACTTTCTTGTATATGTGTAGATTCGTTTTGTGGCCCAATATGTGATCTATTTTGGAGAAAGTTCCGTGTGCTGCTGAGAAAAATGTGTATTCTTTGGTGCGTGGGTGAAAAGTTCGATAGAGATCTGTAAGGTCCATTTCTTTTAGGGTTTGATTAAGTTCCAAAGTGTCTCTGTTAAGCTTTTGACCTGTTGATCTATCCCATGTTGAGAGGGCGGTGTTGAAGTCCCCAAGAATTATCGTTTGGGGGTTGATTTCTTGCTTTAGACACTGTAGGGTTTTCTTACTGAATGTGGAGGGGCCCATACTGGGTGCATATATGTTCAGTATTGTGAAGTCTTCCTGGTGAATTGTACCTGTGACCAAAATGTAGTATCCATCTGTGTCTCTTAAAATTTTCTTTTGTTTGAAGTCCACTTTGTCTGATAGCATAGTGGCTACCCTTGCCTGTTTTCTGCTTCCATTAGCTTGTAGAATTGTTGACCAGCCTTTTATTTTTACGGCATGCCTATCTTTTGTGGTGAGATGGGTTTCCTGCAGGCAGCAGATTGGTGGATTGTGATTTTTAATCCAAGTTTGTAATCTGTGTCTCTTTATTGGTGAATTAATTCCATTAACATTTAGTGTTATAATGGAGAAACTATTGTTAATTCCAGACCTTTATTATGTTTAGTAGCTTTTATAAGTATATTGCTTCGCTTTTAATGGTGTTATATTTGCCTTCTGTTCTCCTGGATATGCCTGTTTTTTTCTTCACGCTTGAGTATCATTTCTAGCATTTTTTGAAGGCCTGGTTTGGTGGACATGTATCCCTTCAAGTTGTCTTTGTGCTGGAAGATTTTTCTTTCTCCCTCGATGATGACTGATAGTTTTGCAGGGTAAATCAGCCTAGGTTGACATTTTTGCTCATTCAATACTTGAAGTATGTCTCTCCAAGCTCTTCTTGCTTTTACTGTTTCGACTGAGAAGTCATTTGTTATTTTAATAGGTTTACCTTTAAAAGTGACTTGTTTTTTCTCCCTTGAAGCTCTCAGCACCAGTTCTTTATCTTGAATGTGGAGTGTTTTGACTATTATTTGCTGTGGCGTGCTTTTATTTTGGTCATATCTGTTTGGGGTGCAGAATGCCTCTTGTATATGGATGGGCCTCTCTTTTTTTAGATGAGGAAAGTTTTCCTTGATGATCATTTGAAAAATTTCCTCAGGGGTGGTATTTTGAGATTCTTGCTCTGGTATTCCATGAATACGCATGTTAGACTTTTTCAGGGTGTCCCATATCTCTTGGATATTTCTCTCAAGTATCTTTTTGGCTTTAACAACCTCGCTGGTTAGTACTCCCACTTTATCTTCAAGGTCTGAAATTTGTTTTCTGCTTCGCTAGTTTTGTTGATAAGACTCTCTGTGGCATTCTGGGTTGAAGATAACTTGTCTTGTAGCTCAGTTTTAAACTCTGCTTGAGTCTGCTTTAACTGCTCTATGCCAGTTTTTGTTTCTTGCACTGTTTTTCTCAACTCCTCCAAATGTCTGTGTTCCTCTTCAAAGCCATTGATTCGATTATGTAATTCCTCCCTGATTTCCTCTTTCATAGTATTGAACATGGTAATGATCATATTTTGAAAGTCTTTATCCTGTGTGAGGCTTTCTTGGCCTTTTTCCGCGGGTTTGTTCTGGTTGGAGTCTAACATTATGGGATTAATTTCTTCAGTGGGAAATTTGTTTACTTGAGTGTTGCTTCTCATGGATTTGCACTTTGACTTTGGCATTGTCATTTTAACTCTTAAGATCTCTCAATTTCACTAAACTGAATTATTTGGCCTGGGGTCCTGGTGGGCGGGCGTGTACGGAGACTTCCCTAGGTCGTGGGGTGAGGCCTGGCTGGACCGCAGACGACCGGACCGGCGGAGCGGCGTGGGGTTTAAACGGAGGATGGGGGCGTAGGTGTGGAGCCATTTAACCCGAGGGCAGCTGGGGGGGGGCCCGGGCGCAGGGGGAGGTCCTCCTCGTCCCTCGGCCCCGCGCGTGGCTCCCGCTGGAAGGTGGGAGTCGGAGCCGGGTCCCTGTGGGCTGACCTAGGATCCTGGTGGGTCGGCTGAGCGGGGTGGGGTGTAAAGGGCCTCTTTCATAGTATTAATCATGGTAATGATCATACTCTGAAAGTCGTTATGTTGGGTCTGGCTTTCATGGCTATTTTCTGTGGATTTGTTCTGGTTGGAATCCATCATTATGGGATTGATTCTTTCCATGGGAGATTGTTATTCTTGGGTTTTGTTTCTCATGGATCTGCACTTTGACTTGGGCATTGTTGTTTGTTTTTTAGGACCTTTCAGTTTCTGTGTGTTTTTCACAGAACCGATGTAGTTGGTATTGTTACACTTGCCAGTTATTACTAGTGCTTGCCTTGGATTGGGTATGTTTGTGTATTGTTATTGTTATATCCTAGATGAGGCTACTAGGCTGTTAGTATGTCAGTTAAGTAACCAGGGGGTGAATATTAGTATGGTAGTGCACTTTTACGATTTAGTGTCTTGGTGAAATGTGAGGGTGAGTGGTGTACTCCCTGGAGTTGTATGTTTTTGGGGTGGCTGTATGAGGAAGTTGATCTACAGCAGTGATACTAGAAAGGATCAGTAGGTGAAAAGAAAAAAAAAAGGAAGTTTACTTATCTTTAGGCTGGATGTGAAGAATCTCTTCCATGTTATATAATGGTTGTAGTGGAGTCCATATGTATGGCCTGTTCCCTTTGTTCCTTAGAGTTTTGCTTGAGTTTCCTTTGGAATCTATTGAATTCTGAGTAGCAGTGTGTCTTCCGTGGACCACGTGCGTAGGTCCCCAGTGGGCCAGAGAGGCAGAGGGTCTGATGTTGATGGCAGAATTCTTCACCTTGGACCTGGAGGGGGGCGGAGGCACGCGGGGGCGGGAGGGCACAAGGGGCTGGGTTCTGGGGCGAGGCCACGGTGGCTAAGTCGGAGGCCGCGCGGGTGCTGCTGGCTGGGCGGCTCCGGGGTGGGGTGCTGGGCTGGGCTGGGCTGGGCGGGGCTCACACTTGCTCACTCACCTGGGAGGTTGGCAGGGTTCGGTGCGGAGGGGGCGGGGTTGCGGGGGCAAAGCCGGTGGCCACGGGCGTGCTACTGGCCGGACGGCTCCGGGCTGGGGGGCAAATATCCAAAATTCTGATAAGGAAAATGATACAAAGAGTCAACCAAAGGAAGAGCTGGTTCTTTGAAAAAATCAACAAGATTGACAAACTGTTAGCCAAATTAGCCAAAGCCAAAAGGAAGAAAACTCAAATTAATAAAAGAGACGAAAATGGAGTCATTACAACTGACACCAAGGAAATTCAGAGAATCATTTAGGTCATTTTTAAAAATTTATACTCTACAAAGTTTGACAATCAGAAAAAAGTAGATGAATTTCTTAATATGCACAACTTACCAAAATTGAATAAGGATAAATTGAATTATTTAAAAAGTCCTATAACAAGTCGTGAAATTAAGCATGTAATTACAAATCTCCCCACTAAAAAAAAGTCCAGGTCCAGATGGATTCAGTGCAGAATTAGACCAAACATTTTAACAACTAACATCACTACTTCTTCAAATATTCCATAAAATAGCAAAAGAAGGAAAACTCCCTAATTCTTTCCATGAAGCTATTATTGCATTAATTCCAAAATAAAAAAAATACAATAAAAAAACTGTAGGCCAATTGCATTAAGGAATACAGATGAAAAGATTCTCAACAAAATTTTAGTAAGCTTTGGCAAGTTAATGATGACCCACAAATGAAGAAGGAAATAGATAAATGGCAAGAACAATTGGTAGATGGAGTCATGTTGAAAAGGTTTTGAGGTTCAATTTTGTAATTTTCATACTGTACATTTTTGACCAAGGCATCAGATGAAATGTTTGGTTTTTAATGTGTGGTATCAGCTAAAAGTAGTAAGGATGGGGGATGCAGCTATGGAAAGTGGAAAGGAAAACGTAACCAAAAGTCTTCCTTTCACAGTTTCTGACATCAACACTACCAGTTAAGTAAAAATCAGAGAATATCCTGTCATTATCTGCTTTGCTTTTGTAAATTAACTTGTGGTGAACAAATCTATTTTTAAAGGCAATGACGTCACTTCTACTCAACCTCAAAGAGTCCTGTGTTGAAGTGTTAAGACAAATGGAAGACACAGACTTTTGAACTGCTCTGAAATGTGTTTTGAAGACTGAAAAACTTTGCTCAACATGGATGACTACCAAAAAACACTCTAAATACACCTACATATCACAGTTAGAAAATGGGGGTGGGAAATGGGACTTGTCTGTTGTCAAATAAAATGTTTTGTTTTGTAAACTGGAAAAAAATTTTTAGCAAGCTGGATTCAAAAACATAAAAAATATCATTCACTATGATCAAGTAGGATTAATCCCAGGCACATAAGGTTGGTTAAACCTACACAAAGCAATAAATGTAATCCATCATATAAATAAATTCAAAGAGAAAAATCAAATCATTCTCTCAATAGATGCAGAAAAAACTTTTGACAAGATATAACATCCTTTTCTGATCAAAGTCCTAGAGACAATTGGAATGGAAGGAACATACATAAATATAATAAAGGCTATGTACAACAAGCCTATTGCTAAGATCATGCTTGATGTATTCCCACTTTCATCAGGAGACAGACAAGGCTGTCCACTCTCACTTCTGTTCAATATTGTACTGGAAGTCTTAGCTAGAGCCATAAGACAAGAGAGGAAGATAAAAGGGATTCAAATCAGAAAGGAAGAAGTCAAGATATCTCTATTTGCAGATGACACGATCGTATACCTGCGTGATCCTAAAAACTCCATCAGGAAACATAAGTTCAGCACAGTGGCAGTTTACAAAATAAACGTGTAAAAATCAGTGGCCTACCTATACACCAAGGCTGAAAAAAGTGAAAAAGTCATAAGAGAAACAATCCCAATTATTATAGCCCTTAAAAAAATGCAACAACTTGGTATAAATCTAACCAAAGAAGTGAGAGACCTTTATAATGAAAACTTCAAAACCCTTAAGAAAGAAATTTCAGAAGACACCAGAGATTGGAAATACCTCCCATGTTCCTAGATTAGCAGAATTAATATAATATAAATGGCCATTCTACCAAGAGAAATATACAGAGTCAATGCTATACCAATCAAAATTCCAAGGCATTTCTTCACAGACATTGACAAAGCAATCTCAAAATTCATATGGAAGCAGAAAAGGCCCAGGGTAGCTAATCTAACCTTAGATAATAAAAATTATGCAGGAGGAATCACCATGCCAGACACTACACTACACTACAAATCCATAGTAGTAAAGACAGCATGGTACTGGCTCCAAAATGGACACAAAGATTAATGGATAAAGGTCAAAGACCCAGAAATAAGCCCCTACACATCCGATTTTTGATATAGAGGTTCAGAAAATCCAATGGCAATAAAACAGTATCTTTGACAAACAGTGCTGGCAAAACTGGATATCGACATGCAGAAGATTGAAACTGGACTCTTAGTTGTCACCATCCATGAAAATGAATTCCAAATGGATCAAAGATCTTAACATTACACAAGAGGCTATAAAAATCCTAGAAGAATGAGTAGGTAATTCCCTTGAACTGATTGGCCTAGGCCAACACTTTTTAAACAGAACCCCAATAACTCAGGAAATATAACAAACTGTCAATAAATGGGATCTCATGAAATTAAAGCATTTTTGTTCAACTAAAGACATTGTCAATGGAGCAAAAAATAACCCACAAGATGGGAGAAAATCTTCACTAACCTCACATGTGATAGAGGACTAATATCTAGAGTGTGCAAAGAACTAAAAAAATTAAAAACCAAAGAGATAGATAGCCCTATTAGAAAGTGGGCCATGAAACTTAAAAGAAATTTTTCCCAGGAAGAAATTGAAATGTTCAACAAAGACCTTGAGGAAAAGTTACATCTCCCTAGCCATCAGGCAAATGAAAATCAAAACTATCCTGAGATACCTTCCCACGCAAGTCAGAATGGTGAGTGGGGGGAGGGTTAGTAAGCCAGATCATGTCCTAGAGGTTAACCTCACTCACTGCTGTGCCCCACTCCTGATCCTCTCTCTCCTTCAAGCCTTTTCTTACATAATGGCCTCTCCTTAACAGTTTCTGTATTGTTGGATTGGAGATGATCTTAAAGCCTAGATATGATGCAGCCTTGTACAGTGCAAGAAGAGCAAGCTAGACAACAAACAACTTGAATACAGAATAGTGGCAACCCTACAATGTTCATCTGAAACCAAGCCAGCCAAATCTCTCCCTATCCAGAGGTTCAGGGAACTATGTAGAAGAAGGGACTGTAAGACTTTAAAAGCCCAAATACAAAGAGTTCCATTGCTGGACAGGACACTCCATGCAAGATAAGGCAGCCACAGTCAGGACCTCATGGCAATGAGACTTGAACTCATCAGACATGCACGGTGGTAAACATGTCAGCATGCCCCCATTCACTGGCATGGATCTTATGAGAAATAGTTTCAGGCAGTAGGATCCTTAGGGGCAAAGGGTCAAGTTGTCTCTTTAGTGTAACTAGTTCAATTATTACTCTAACTAGAGATGGGATATTCACTATACTGGAAGTAGAAATATATTTCAAATATTTTTCTTCCTGTCCAGTTATAAATCTGGGCATTTTTTGAGATTTTAATTGTTGTTTAATTTTTTTGATTTGTCCAAATTAGATAACATTGGTTCAATTGAATGATAAATCCCCAAAACATTTCTTATATAAACACCACTTATTAAAACTAAAAGGAGCATTTCTAGTAACTCAGGGGTATCCTCATGGTTAAGTGTCCACCCTCCTAAATCCCAACACCATAAGTCAAACTACAAGTGTTGGCATTTTATGCAAAAATAACAGTGCTTGGATTCCCTTGTTCAATATTAGATTTGAGATATATTGGGAGATATATTTATGTTGTATAGAAGCCATCTATTTTATTTTTTAAATTATTATTTCCGCTCATACAAACTTAATAGGTACACCGGTTCCCTTCCTCCCTCCTCCTCCCCCCACCTCCCTGCTCCCCCTCCCCACACTCCTCCCTTCCCATCCCCCAGTGCCTCCCCTCCCAATCCCCAGAGAATCCTTTAATGTGCATGCAAGACTCTCCTCTGGGCCCTCCTCTCCGATGAGGTGCAAGGACCCAGTGGCATTTTCCAGAACCCTTTCCTGTGTTCCCCTTAAGCATAGGAACACTACTGTGGCTGTCAATCCCTTGCCTCCAAGGATCTTAGTGCCTTTAGCAAATGGTAGACTTTGTGGGGTCAATAGTGTGTTGGACATTGCGCAGGGTATGCAAAGTCCAATTATGATTGCTTCAGCCCTAACTTGTGTGGAGTATCTTGCAAATCATTGCTCCTCCCATCCTTGTGCTCTTACAATCTTACCGCCCCCTCTTCTGCAAATTTCCCTGAGCTTCAGGATGGGGAGAGATTAGTCTGGCCTAGTTCTAGGTGGTTGATATAGAGTCTCTGAAGTTCTGGATTATGGTTTGTTGATTTTCTTTTGCAGTTTTGCTGCTCCTGCAATGCCCTTCTCTCCATCCTGATGGGTATTGGATGTCACTCCCTGACAGAGATAAAAAGCTGTTAAACTAGAGTCTTGTTATAAGAGTATATTCAAAGGTAGATGTAATAAAAGTAGGAAACCTCAGTGAGGGAGGGGTTAATCACCCATTTGCAAAATGGATACTTTTTATCTGCCAGACTATATGCCCTCCCCTTCTGGTGAGATCATACCCCCTCAGTTGTAAATGATGAGGAAGGAAAGTCTGTGAACTTAACCAGATGTCTCATTGCCTACTTGCAGTCCTTGATGGAGGCTATTTTCTCTGCTGTAACATGGTCCCCTCTCTCCTTGTTTCTGGTGTGGCCCTCCTACCCCATCTCTCCTGTTCATAATCCTTGCAATTACTGTAGGTATTACAGAGATTTATCCTTGAGTGTCTCTAGGTGGGCTAGGTGGGTTTGGTACCAGGAGCCACCTATTAGGGAGTACATATGGCGCTTAATTTTCTGGGTCTGGGATATTTCACTTAATATAATTGTTTCTAGCTGAGCCATTACTGATATAGATAAATGTTTCTTCTCCCCTTTCCTGCTTCTGTTTTAAGTTACTAACCCTCAGGGTAAATTTGCCCAGAATGTAAACAAGATTTTTTTTTTATAACAAATGTTACCTGTAATAGGCTGGCATGTCAGAGTTCCTCTAATTCATTGTCAAGCTCTTAAACTATTCTGTAAATCAGTTCTTGCAGCTTTGCTTCAGCTTAGAATGAAAATAAAGCTGAAATCATTTTGAGCTAAAAAAAAAAGTTGTTTCTAATAACATCCATTTCCCGGAATTCATCATTTTTGATGCCTGAGTAGTATTCCATTGTATAGATGTACTACAGTTTCCTTATCCACTCGTCAACTTTTGGACATTTGGGTTGATTCCATGACTTTGCTATTGTAAACAGTGCTGCTATGAACATGGTCGTGCTTGTGCTATCAAGGTGATTTTTTGCTGTATGTGGGGTTATTCCCAGAAGTGGAATAGCAGGGTCATATGGCATTTCAATCTTTAATTTCTTTAAGAATGTCCAGATGGCTCACCAGCGTGGTTGTATGAGCCTGCATTCCCACCAGCAATGTAGGAGAGTTCCCCTCTCTCCACATCCTCTCCAGCATTTGTTGTTGTTTGTGTTGTGGATTTTTGCCATCCTGACCAGGGTGAGATGATATCTCAGGGAAGTTTTGATTTGCATTTCCCTGATGGCTAAGGATGTGGTGGAGCATTTTTAAAGATATTTGTTAGACATTTTAATTTCATCCCTGGTAAAGTTTCTTTTAAGTTCCAGGTCCCATTTTTTAATTGGGCCATTTGTTTCCTTGGTGTTTAGTATTCTAAGTTCTTTGTGCACTCTGGAGAGTAGAGCTCTATCAGATATGTGGTTAGTGAAGATTTTCTCCCATTGTGTGGGTTGCCTTTGAGCTCGTATGACAATCTCTTTCTCTGAACAGAAGCTCTTTAATTTCACAAGATCCCACCTGTTGAGAGTTGGTAGCAGTGACTGTGCCATTGGATGTCTGTTTAGGAAATGTTGGCCTAGCTCAATCAGCTCGAGGGAATTCCCTGCCCTTTCAACTATGGTTTTTATAGTCTCTGGTCTTATATCAAGGTCTTTGATCCATTTGGCATTAAGTCTTGTACATGGTGACAAGTACGGGTCCAGCTTTAATCTTCTGCATGTGGAGATCCAGTTTTGCCAGCACGATTTGTTGAAGATGCTGTTCTTTTTCCATTGGATTCTTTGGGCCCCTTTGTCAAAGACCAAATGGCTTATATCTGGGTCTTCAATGCTTATCCATTGATCCGTGTGTCTATTTTGGAGCCAGTACCAGGCTGTTTTTATAACTATTGATTTATAGTATAGACTAAGGTTTGGTATGGTGATACCTCCAGCATTGTTTTTGTTACTCAGAATTGTCTTTGCTATCCTGGGTCTTTTGTGCCTCCATATGAGTTTTGAGATTGGTTGGTCAACTTCTTTAAAGAATTGCTTTGGAATTTTAATTGGTATAGCATTGAATTTGTGTATTGCCTTTGGTAGGAGGATACGATGTTGATTCTGCCAATCCAGGAACATGGGAGGTCTTTCTACCTTCTGGTGTCTTCTGCAATTTCTTTCTTTAGGGTTTTAAAGTTTTCATTGTAAAGGTCTTTTACCTCCCTGGTTAGTTTTATACCAAGGTATTTCATATTTTTAGGGGCTATAGTAAATGGGATTGTTTCTCTCAGGGATTTTTCACTTTTTTCATTCTGGGCATATAGGAAGGCCTCTGATTTTTGCACATTTATTTTGTATCCTGCCACCCTGCTGAACTTCTCAATTAGTTCCAGTAGCTTCCTGGTGGAGTTTTTGGGATCACTCAGGTATAAGATCATGTCATTTGCAAATAGGGATAGCTTGACTTCTTCCTTGCCGATTTGAATCCCTCTTATGTCCCTTTCTTGTCTTATGGCTTCAGCTAAGACTTCAAGTACAATATTGAATAGAAGTGGTTAGAGTGGACAGCCTTGTCTAGTTCCTGATTGAAGTGGGAATGCTTCCAGTTTTTCCCCATTGAGCATAATCCTTGCTGTGGGCTTGTTGTATACAGCTTTTATTATATTGATAAAGGTTCCTTCCATTCCTACTGTCTCTAGCGTTTTGATCATAAAAGGCTGTTGGATCTTGTCAAAAGCTTTTTCTGCATCTATCGAGAGTATCATGTGGTCTTGGACTTTGGACTGGCTTATATGATGAATTACATTTATTGATTTGTGTATGTTGAGCCAACCTTGTGTGCCAGGGATAAAGCCTACTTGGTCCCCATGAATGATCTTTTTAATATGTTTTTGAATCTGATTTGCTAAGACTTCATTGAGAATCTTTGCGTCTGTGTTCATCAGAGAGATCGGCCTATAGTTTTCTTTTTTAAGTGAGACTTTATTAGGTTTTGGGATTAAAACAGTATTAGCTTCATAGAAGGAATTTGGTAGCGTTCCTTCCTTTGCTATTTGATGGAACAGTTTAAGGAGTATTGGTGTTATTAGCTCCTTAAATGTCTGGTAGAACTCTGTGCTGAATCCACCGGGTCCAGGACATTTTTTTGGTGGGAAGATTTGAGATTACTTCCTCAATTTCCTCATATGTTATAGGACTATTTAAATAATTCAGAACTTCCTGATTCAATTTAGGTAAGTTGTTTTTACTTAGGAATTCATTCATCTCTTTTGTGTTGTCAAACTTCACAGAGTATAAGTTTTTGAAATATGATGTTATAATTCTCTGGAGTTCTTGGGTATCAGTAGTGATGTTCATTTCTAACTTTGTTAATTTGGGTTTTCTCTCTCTTGCTTTTGGTTAATTTAGCTCGGGGTGTATCAACCTTATTGATTTTTTCAAAGAATCAGATTTTGACTGGTTGATTTTTTCTATCGTTTTCCTAATCTCGATTTCAGATATTTCTCCCCTTATTTTGCTAATCTCCTCTCTTCTACTACTTTTGGGATCAAGAATCCATCTATTTTCATTTTATAATATTCTCTTGTGTAAGTATGCCAGAATTTAAATTGATGATTAATTATTAAAATAAATAGTGTTTCATATTTCAAAACAAAATACTACTCTGTAAGGATGTTATAATTATTGTAGGAATAAAACAAATTTATTTCTCTTCATTCTCTGATGGGTCCAGTTAAGAATTCTAACATACCTTTAAGGAAAAGCCAACATATGAACCATTTGTGTGTGTGTGTGTGTTTGTGTGTGTGTGTGTGTGTGTGTGTGTGTGTGTGTGTATGAAGATTTATTAGCTTTACAATGTTAGGAAGTTTAGGACTCTGATGGTATTTGTATCTTAACTTTTCCTGTAAGGTCATATATTAAAATATGAATTTTGCATAATGGCTCAGTGTGGCAAAACTAGGTCCCTAAGATCTTTTTGTAGTGTCCTAGCAAAAAGGAGGGAGGGCTGTCCAGTTGTATGTTGGAAAACTATTATAATTAGATCCCCCCATTCGAAAACAATGGTGTACTAAAAGTCAAGGTATAAAGAAATGTTTTTTTAAATGGCATTTTTTTAGGTCTAATGTTGTATCTAAATGGTAAATTCACCATTTAGCAGATTCGGAGACATGAGATAAAGCAGTATTGGAATTAACCACCAGATTATATAGCAGGGTTATTGTTTTAGTGATCAACCTAAATTCCTGTGCCATGTGGTATGTTCCGTTTGACTTGATCAGCCAAGGATATGGGTGTTATCAATGTGTCTGGGAATCTACGGATATATGGCACTGGCAAAGGAGCAGTAGCCCGTGTTTTAGTGAGAGGTTGTAATTTAGCCTCCTTCCATAATGTATATTGTCTTCCATTGGGCTAATTTACCCTAGATTTTAAGTGAATTTTGATTGGGCAAATACTTTTGACTTAACTAGGGATTTTCTGTATCTCAAACAGTTGAGCCTTCTTTTGTTAAAATTCCTTGAGGCTACTAGGGACACTGTGAAATGTCCCTAGGCAGTTCAATATGTCTTTTCCTATCAGAGAAGAAGGACAATGATGGACAATCAATGATACAAGATTAAAACCTGGTCTTTAAATTGACAGAGAACTTAGTAAGTAAGGTATTGCTTTTAGAGGAGGTGTACCTTTATCCCTAGCCTATGTAAAAATTAGAAGAGAAAACTTTCAGGAAAAGACCTAAGGCACCATAGTAAATTATGTTTTTTTATCTGATACATCTAGAGTAACCCAAGGTTCTTTAACACAGATCGAGATACCAGAAACAAGAGTCAATCTGTTCTCAAAGTACCTTCTTCAGTAATGTAAGGTGACCATGTTGTTGAAGAATCATTACCAGTGTACAGTGTCTGAGCTGGAGGTTTCCAGGTTCTTGACCTTTTATTCAAGAATGAAATAAAATCACGTACAATTTACAAAAGTACCAAGGAAGCATTTATTCAGTGCAAAGGAATTAAAATGTCATAATACACAGCAAAGGGATCAGCAGGACATAGGAGGAAAGAAATTCAAAGGTCCAAGGTTGATGTTTAGAATCTTTTTATGGAATCTAAATAAAGAAGGGGCTAGCAACTAAGAGGAATTACTTATGTGGTTTTCCCTTTTGATTGATAACTTAGATCATCTAATCATTTTAACTATAACACATATTCATTCCCATAATGTATCTGATTTTAATCATATGCATACATCATTATGTATAGGCATAAGATGTTAAATAGAGGATTTTTCCTGGAAAGGTTGCTTGTGAGAACATTTTCAGGATATTGCACATGTACCCCAAAGAAATTCAAGGGTCCCAGGTTGATGCTTAGAATCTCTTTGTGGGATCTAAATAAAGAAGGGGCTGGCAACTAAGAGGAATTACTTGTGTGGTTCTCCATTTTGATTGATAGCTTAGATCATCTTATCATTTTACTACCATACACATTCATTTCCACAATGGATATGACTTTAATTATATGCATCCCCCATTATTACTTACTAGGCATAAGATTGTAAACAGCATCCAAAATAGCAACCAAAGAGGTTGCTTGTGAGCACATTTTAGGAATATTACACATGTACTCTAAACCAGTTTAGAGTCCTTGTCAAGGTGTTATAATTGCAGTAAGTGGGTTCTTTATCTAGGATGAACTATTCACTTGACATTCTGAAATTATTTTGAGTAAATAATTCACATGCATATTTTTAAACTTCTTCCCAGGTCCTGTATTTTTCTCCAGGTTTTCATCAAGTATCCAACACTTCATATTGGTCTATGAAAGTTTTTAAACTACAGTTAAGAAGTCTAAAAAAATGGGTATATCTGTATGGGCTCTCAGAGAAACTTCCAGTCTTTTTCTTGAGTTGTTAGAGATCTCTGATTTAAAAAAGAACACAAACTGGAAAGACCTCGTGGGGGAATTGGGATAGTGACATTAGGCATAGGAGAAAGGTATCAAATAGGAAGTTCAACTTCTATTGTTATCTCCAGAGCAGGGTTTTTTTTTTTGTGTGTGACACTTGGGATATATGAGAGAAAATAGAAACGCCATGGAGCTCTGTGGAGCTCTGTGTCTTTTTTTTTCAATATATAGAGCTTGGGCATTGACATTCATTTTCTAAGATATCACATGGTTTTCCTTTTGGTTTTTCTTTCATTAGCCCTTTTTCTAGTAGTTTCTTGAAGGGTTCATATAAAGTAGTTAATATTATTTTTCTTGATATTTTTTAAAGGTAGAAAGACTCAAAGAAAACATGGCTTTATTTATGCAAACATGTCAAGGTTTATTGATATTTATTACTTTATTTTTTCCTTAATGATACAAACTCAATAGGTACCCTCTTTCTTTTCTCTCCATCCTCCCTTCCCCTGTTGCCCCATTGTACTCTTCCCCAATTCCTACCCCTCCTCACTCCTTTTCCTTCCATCCTCCTCTGTTAGTGCTCCCTGCTTTCTCCCTCCCATCCTCCATAACATCTGTTTATGTGGGTGCTGAATATCACTCTGAGTCATCTACACTAGGGAGGGCGAAGGACTCAGTGGCATAGCTTGGGGCCCTTTCTTGGGCTGCCCACTAGTATGGGATCTCCATTGCAACTATTTAACCTCTTGCCTCTAAGGATCCTATTGCCTGAAGCCTTCTCCCCTGTGACCTATGCTAGACTTTGGAGGGTTGTTGACATATCAGCTATTGTGCAGGTCAAGCAAGGTCAAATCACTTTGTGGCTATATCCAGGTTGCTCCAGCCCTGACTTGTGTGGAGTATCTTGCATATATTTAGTCCTACCCATCTTTAGGATCTTATAATCTTTCCCCCCCCCTTCCTCAAGGTTCCCTGAGTTTTAGGATAGGGTGAGATTTGGTTGGTCTGTTTTAAGTTTTCCTGCTCCTGCACTGCCCTTGGCTGCATCCTGATTGGTCATTGAGGTCATCTCCTAACCAAAGATAAAAGACTGTTTAAATGAAGATCTTAATATAAGAACAAACTCAAAGATAGATAGAAAAATAGGAGTAGGACACAGCAGTGCAAGGGAACAGTCTCCTGTTTGCCAGTTGGTTACCATCTAATTGCCAGTTCCTATACCCTCCCTCACTGGGAAGATCAAACCTGTAGAGTCCCAAATGAACAGGAAGGGAAGTAAGAGTGAGCAGCACCAGATGTCTCCCTTCTTCCATGAAGTACATGATCATGGCCATAATTTCAATTTCATAACTATGCTATTGTGAATAGTGCTGCATTGAACATGATTGTATTCATGTCACTGTAATGAATTGCTGAATTTTGAGGGATTATACCCAGTAGTGGTATAGCAGGGTAATATGGCGTTTCAACTCTTAACTTTTTTAGAAATTGCCAAACTGATCTTGAGAGTGATTGTATAAGCTTGCATTCCCACCAACAATGTATGAGAGTACCTTTCCCTTTACATCCTTTCCAGCATTTGGTGTTGCTTGTATTGTGGATTTTCACCATCCTGACTGGGTTGAGACAATATCTCAGGGTAGTTTTGATTTGCATTTCTTTGATGGCTAGGGATGTGGAACATTTTTAAAGATATTTGTTAGACATTTCGATTTTGTCTCTGTAAAAGTTTCTTTTGAATTTTCCTGCATCTATCAAAGAGTATTATGTGGTCTTGGATTTGGATTGGTTAATATGGTGGATTAAATTTATTGGGCTGGAGAGGTGGCTCAGGGGTTAAGCCTCCGCTTTGCAGGCGGAAGGTCCTGAGTTCGGATCCCAGACCCACGTATAGACGCCAGGCGGAAGCGGGGGCGGCCTGCGCTTCTGGTCCTGGTGGGGCGGAGCCTGCGAATCCCAGGGCGGAGGAAGTGGAGGCGTCCATGGTGGTTCGCGAATTCGTCCGTGGTTCTACACACACACACACACACACACACACACGTGCACACATACACACGCACATGCGCACAGTTGAATAAATAATAATAAAAAAAAATTTAAATTTATTGATTTGTATATGTTAAACCAACCTTGTGTGCTTGGGATAAAGCCTACTTGATTACAGTGAATGATCTTTTGATAATTTTTTGAATCTAACTTGCTAAGATTTTCTTAAGAATCTTTGCATCTGTCTTCATCAAAGAGATTGGCCTATAGTTTTCTTTTTTAAGTATATCTTTATTATGTTTTGGGATTAGTATGAAATTTTCTTTGCAGAAAGAATTTGGAAGTGTTCTTTTCTTTGCTATTTTATAGAACAGAATAGCTTAAAGAGTATTGGTGTCGGTCGTTCTTTAAATTTTTTTATTATTTATTCAATTGTGCGTGTGTGCATATGTATGTGCGTGCACACGTGTGTGTGTGTGTCTGTGTGTGTGTAGAACCACGGAAGAATTCGGGAACCACCATGGACCGCCTCCACCTCCTTGTTTACTCTGCTCCAGGATTCACAGGCTCCGCCCTACCAGGACCAGAAGTGTAGGCCGCCCCCGCTTCTGCCTGGCATCTATATGTGGGATCTGGGATCCGAACTCAGGACCTTCGGCCTGCAAGGCAGAGGCTTAACCCCTGAGCCACCTCTCCAGCCCGTCAGTCATTCTTTAAATATCTGGTAGAATTGCCCTCTGCCCCTTCCGACAACCAGGACAGGACACTCGCTCATGGGACTCCTCCCCAAGTAATTCCACAGCCCCCAGGTGCAACCCCCTCGGCCCATCTCCCTCCAACAGCCAGCCTGAGCAACACCCAGGCTGGATCTTTCAGTTTCTAATGTGCATGTTTTGACTGGAACTGAGTGAGTTGGTATTACTGACTGTACAGGCAAGTTACTGGAAAAAAAACTAGTGTTTGCTTGGACGTTGGGTACGTTTGCCTGTGTTATTGTTATTTCCTAGATGCTATTAGACTGTTAGTAATAAATTAAGTCAGGTTTAGTAGACAGGGTGAATATTAGTGTGCTTGTGCACTTTTATGATTTAGTACCTTGGTGATATGTAAGGGTGAGTGGTATAATCCCTGAAGTTGTATATATTTTGGGGTAGCTATATGGAAAAGTTAATCTACAGTGATTAATAATTGAAAGGAGGAGGATGGTAAAAAATGGGGGTGTTACTTAGCTTGGGCTGCTGTGAGGAGTCCCCCATGTGATGCAATGGTTTAGAGGACTTCAGATGTATGGCCTTTGGTTCCCTAGAGCTTTGCTTGAGTTTCTTTTGGACTCTGTTGAATTCTGAGAAGCAGTGTGTCCTCCCTGCACCACAAGCGAGGGTTCTGGGCAGACCCAAGGGGCAGAGAGGCTGATGGCAATGGCAGAGCTCTTCACCTGGGATTTGTGGTGTGGTTCACCCAAGCTCAGGGCAGCCTGGGTGTTGCTCAGGCTGGCTGTTGGTGGGAGCTGGGACCAGCGGGTGCACCTGGGGGCTGGTGGAACTTACTTGGGAAGGAGGTCCATGAGCGAGCATCCTGTCCGGCGGCAGGAGGGGCAGAGGGGCTGATGGGATGGGGCGCTTCTCCTGGGACCTAGGTCATGACCCGCCCAAGCTCCAGGAAT
>JALPQD010001155.1:28767-59630 GCA_023101885.1 Typhlomys cinereus | reverse complement strand
CGTCTGGTCCCTCTCAGCAAGTAGATGTCACTCCTGCCTTTTCTTTGTTAGTCAGAATGTATACATTTAACATAATCCTGTAAAGAATTTGGCTCTGCTCTTCTTTGATTGTTTTCCTGTAAGTACTCACTTATGCTACAATAAAATTGGCTAGATAGATGATGGAGGACATCCTAGGCTCCCTTGGATCCAGAGCCTGGATTCCTAATTCCTACAGCTTCCACTTCTGCTTCCTGCCTTTTAGGTATGGGTTTGTGCTGGTTCGCGGTCCCAGACAACACACACGTTAGAAAAATAAAAAATCTTAAGATGAGAAACAAAGAGACTGAGCAACTGTCATAGACAAAGATGCTAAGGAGACAGGACGATCAAATGCAACCTGAATGCCAGATCCCAGGACACAATCAAAATGAGTGGGCGAGTGAGTTTGTACCCAACCCGATGGCAAGGCTAACTTCCCAGTTTTCCTGTCCATCTACCATGTGAGTTCTAGGGATCTAACTCAGGTCACCAGAGTTACATTCAGGCACTTCTACCCACTGAGCCGCCTCACCATCCCTTGAATACCTGTTTTGGAGATCCAGTTGAACCTTAGGAGCCTCCCTGTACCGATTTTCCATTACTGCCTCGCGCGGCACTTCAAAATGCAGCTGCCTAAAATAATCATTTGATTTGCTCACAATTCTGTGAATCAACAGTGCAGACTGGGTTTGGCTGGGAAATGCTTCGCTGGTTTCTCCTAGGCTCATGAGTGTGATGGGTTTTCTGGTGGTCGTCCTGGGCCTCAAAGACCCTAGATGGCCTTATTTGTGTATTTGACTCTTTATGCCGGCAACAGTCAGTCTCATGAGCTTCAGCTGGGATGGCATTTCCTGCTTGGCACAGCCTCTCTCACTTGCTCAGTAGGTCTGCTGGGGGGGGGGCAGTACCCACTTCCAGCTTGACAGAGTGAAAGAGATCAGAGCAGAAGCTACTTGGTCTGAGGTGGATGGAGCTGCCTCATTTTCAAAACTCCAAGTCCATGGAGGAAAGCTCAAATTCAAGGAGAGAAACAAGACTTCTTTATCACTTTCCTAAGAACTGAGGAGAATGCTTTGCAAATTCTGCAGAAAGTGGCCCATCCTCTGTAAGGCCATGTTCAGCTCCTGGCATGCATGCGTTCAGTCATCAGTTTTTCTGTCTTCCTAGAGTAGCATGCTTTCTCCTAGGATCCATCTTGGTGATTCTCTATTCTCTAACCATATCCACCAATGCACTTTGTATCCCCCCCCCCCCCGAGTGTGCAGGTACGCATCACAGAGACGGGTTGCAAAGGGGGCGTGCTCAGGGCGATGCAAGGAGGTACTGAAGCCATTCTTAGAAATGACCTCCGTAGACATCCAGCTCCATAGATCCAGGCTTTGCCCTTAAAAAGTCAGTGCAGCTGCTGACTAGGATGCTGTAGGGAAAGTGCCATGAGATGGGATGCGGGTGCAGAAGAAAGCTAGAAGCGCCCTGGCACATGTCTGGGAGCTAACAGGAAGTGAGCTTGCCCTCTCAATCCTAGGTCAAGGGCTCCCTTAAATCCTAAAGCAAAATGCCTCAATCTCACACTCTCCGCGAATCAGCTAGGTTTCACACGCAGTGCTGGATGAGACATGGAAGGTTTTCAGACAAGCTTTAGTGCAGAACTGGATTTGGAGTTCACCCTTGGCAAAGTCCCCTCTCCCTCCCTCCCAGGTGAGCTCTTGCCCTTTTCTCCAGTGATGGCTCAGGAGAGGTCCAGCTTCCCACACTGCAGCGGCAGGAAACCCCGAGGGCGTGCGTCTGATAGCACAGAAGGCCAAGTCCTGGCTAAGCTATCCACAGTGTGATACTGAGCGTGTTTCCTCATCTGAGCAATGTGGACTCAAGGAGCTTTCGCAAGAACTAAGTAGAATAATGTGCAAACACTGCGGAAATTGCTCCATCTTCTGAGAGGTCACGTTCAGCTCCTGAGCGCATTCATGCACGCATTGCATGCGTTCAGTGGTCAGTTATTCTGTCTGCCTAGAGCAGTGTGCTTTCTCTGAGGATCCATCCTGATGTGTTTCCAAACATTTCTACCAGTGCACTTTGTACCTTTTTTTTTTTTTTTTTTTGGTATATAGGTGCAGGTATGTGTGTACGTGTGTATGCGTACGTGCTTGTATGTGTGTGTATGTGTGCGGGTGTGTGTAAAAAGGCACTATGGATGACTGTAGAGGCCCAAGGGTTTCTTTGGGAATCATCCTGGATTGTTGTACTTTCTTACTGCTTTGTTCTGGGGCCACTGCTATTCCATTCAGTGTTTTTTACTTGGTATCTGGGATCCGAACTCAGGTCCTTTTGCTTTTGAGGCAAAGGCTTAATCCTGAGCCATATCTCTAGCTCCCCACCAATGTACTTTTGAGTGTCAACCACCATCTTCTTCCTTATCCTCTTCCTTATTGTAAGGCCAACATCATAGTTAGATACATATGTCAGCCTGACAATTGAAACTCAAGCTCTGGGCACGTTGACAAATAATAAGTAGTTGATTTAAACCCTGAGCAAACCAGTAGGAGATTGTCCAACTGATGGCCCAGCCTATGGTGGAGCGAGCCCCTGGCTAAGATGGAGCTGATTGTGTTGTGCCCAGATTCTCGGGTCCCAAAAATCAACAAGGAGCCAACGCCGGCTGCAAATAGCATGAAGGTCTTTATTAGCAGATTCAAACCTGGGCTCACAAATGGCCAACAGAAGCGTTGAGCAGGGAATAGCGTGGCCCTTTGTCCAGGTGAAGTTTTATAGCTTACTGGCAAGGGGAGGAGGCCTCCAACTTAGTAGTTTCATGATTGGCTAACAGCCAACAGTTTTGGCGTGCAGGGATTGGTCCCCCAGCCCCCGTGTCTGTGAGCAGTATGAATTGCAACCTTACTACCCACAACACCTGAGATTTTCTCTTCTGTTACTGACAAATGGTTGCTGGCCTCTGATTGGCCTATGCCCAGGCCGGCGCTGCCCTGGGGCAGCCCATAGACTTTATGGTAAGGGGAGGAATGGGGGTGGGCAACTCCAGTCTGCTGAAATGTTCTTTTCAGGTATTCAGCTAGGCCGCATTCCAAACTCCCAGCCTGTCTCTAGTTAGAGCTAATGGCTGTGCTCTGACTGGGCCACATTATGAAAGCTATATACTTGTGGAGAACTAAAAAGAACTAAAAGAAAACCAAAATCGGGTTCTAGGTCTCCTCAGTTGGGATTGTTGGCATTCTTTGGCTATACTCCGCCAGGGTGTTGTCTGTCTGGCAAATTGAGTTTTCTCCTCTCGGTAGTGATGTTGGTATAAACTCTCTTGCCAAGAACTGTGACAGGACAATCCTAAGTCAAAATAAAGCTCCTTTTGTTGTGAATTTATTGGCAACGATATAGAGTAACTGCCAACAGCCAATCAGTTTCCTTTCTTGAAATCCTTCTTTTTTCTAGATGCTGTCGGTGCTGAGGATTGATCCAAGGACTTCCCACCTGCTAGGCATGAGCTCGCCACTGAGCCACACAGCTCAGCCCCATCCTGAGATCTTCTAATGTGAGAACATCAAGAAGCGGACATAGTGCCGGCATCAGAAGACTCTCGTGCTATTGGTGGTTGTGTTTCTCTCACTACAGGGAAGAGCCAGAACACAGGCAGAAGGTACAAGTGAATTCTGGTTTGGGTCAGGCTTTGGTTCCAGCTGTCACGCACACCCTCCTCTTCCTGAAGTCATGAGTCTTTTTCCACAGAAACTTCCTTTTGCCTAAACTCACAGCGGAAGGAATTTGTCACTAAGACAATTGATTTGTTCAATGTTTATTGAGAAATCCCATCTGGCCAGCTCTGGAGACTCAGCCTAAGAGCTCTGTTCTAAAGGCAGAGCAGACAAGAAGCATTGTGGAAGGACCACCTTTGCTGGAGCTCAGAAGGCTTCATGAAGAAGGCAGTGATAGTGTCTGTCTTGAGCCTTAGGTCTGTGGGTCTCTCTGGTGGGGTGGGGCTCAAAGAAACTGGAAATATTTATTTGTTTCCTTGCTTTTTGCAAAAGGGTCTTCTACAGTCCAGTTTGGCCTCAGCCTTGCTATGTAGCTTGCATGACCTCGAACTCTCTGACCCTCCCTCTTGAGTGTAGAGTTTACCACCACACCAGGTGCACACAGTGCTAGAGATCAAACCCAAGGGCCTCCTGCATGCTAAGCAAGCAGTAGCTGAAACCAAAATGCTCCCGAAAGAGGAACATTCTAGAAAAGTCCTGCCAGTTAGTGTAAAGACCCAGGATGTGGGTGAACATGACCTTTCTGGGGGAACAGAGGCATTCCCTGGGGACCGAGGCTCAGTCGGAAAAGGCAGCCAGCAAGGTCAAACAAAGGGCCTCCTGGAGCAGTTTGAGAGCACAGCACTTGCGAATGACAGGTAAGGGGCTGGTAGAGGAATGGAGGGTATCTATACCTGCTGGAATCGCTGCACCAGGTGAGCCTCGGGGCTGGCGGGGCCGCTACACAGTGCTACTCTGGTGGCTCACAGTGTGTTATCTGGACCTCGCCTTTAACTAGAGGTGCCAGCAAGAGAGAAGGGAGCTCAGCCATGCGGAGGAGCTCAGCTCTCAAAGATGCTCATGCCTGAACGCCGTCATCAGCCGCTGGGGGGCTGACCACTCTAGGTATCATTTATGTGCTCGCCTGAAAGCCTGGAGCAGAATTTCCCTGGCAACGAACATATCTGTTGGAGACCAATAATATGTGAGCCCTGTGGTTCATGCGGGAATGAGGCAGATAATTTAGAAGAGCGGATCTTTGTGGAGATCCCCTTAGCTGTCTGCCTGTATCCAGAGAAGAGGCCTCCATCCAGGGGTGAGAGCCCTGGTCTCCTCAAGCAGTCTTTAGGTGACAGGTATCAGACTGGGGGTAGCGGGGGATTAATGAGCCAAGCAGAAGGCGCCTTCATCCAGGGCAGCCGAAAAGTGGAGGCCAGACAGGGACAGCTTGATCAGCTCAAGGCATAAGGACTGCCCGGACATGCGTGCTCAAAGGCATGGTCAGAAACCAAGGCAGATCAGAGAGGACAGAAGGAGACAGTGTGAGCTGGTGATTAGCCAGAGAGCCTGCAAAGGCCGGACAGACGGAATCCTGTTCATCCACCCAATCCCGGAGCACCTTGCTCAGGCTTCTGCAACCTGAGGCACAAGGATGCTGCGTGCCGTTTGACCTGGAGTGCTCACCTGTCTGTGAAGGCCCCGAAGACAGGCCTGGCTTGCTCCATGGCTACATGGTCCTGATTCAGCCTAGGTCTACTGTAGGGCAGAGGACTGGCCCAGGAGGAGTTGCAGCTAAATAAAGGACCACTTAAGAGGCTTCACAAGGACTTCAGGGAAAGCAGAGAGCCAGCAGCAGGTGGGGGGCAGGGCAGCCCCAGAGATTACAGGGAGCACAGGATGCAGGAAAGGAGCATAAGATGAAGGAAGCCCAGACTAGGACAGCTTGGCTGGGAGCAAATTTAGGGCGAGGGGTCAGACCAAGCCAGGAGCTCCCACTAGTTTGTGAAGCACAGGAGGCCAGAGCAACAAGGCCAGAGCTACAGAAAAATGATGGCCCTGTGGGGGGGTGCCCAGAGGCAAAGGGGTCTGGGAACCTGAGCCCCCACAGAAGAGGTCAATGGGAGTTAGGAGATAACTCAGTCTGTAAAGTGCTTGTTGCACAATCATGGGAACCCAAATTCAATCCCAGTACCTATGTAAAAAAGCACATGTGATGGTTTGTGCTTGTAATCTCAGTGCTGGGGAGGCAGCGACAGGCAGAAACCTAGGGTTCAGGCAGCCCAACCTACTTGGTGAGTTCCAGGCAACCAAGAGACCTGTGTCTAAAACAAGGTGGACAACATCTGAACAGAAACAACTCTGAGATTGTCCTCTGGTCTACACACACAAACACACACATGCACATGTACACACACACACACATGCACACACACACGCACACACACACACACACATAGAGTATGTGCAGTAGCACCCAAGCATACATATGCACCTGCATATGTATATATATAGAGAGAGAGAGTGAGAGACACTGCATGTATACTAACACCCACACATGCCTGCATGCTTGCATACATACATGTGTACATGCACATACACTGCATGTCCAACTGCAATATATATATATATATATATATATACACACACTGCATATGCACCAGTACTCACACATGTATGCATTTGCATATATACACATGCATACACACACACACACACACACACACACACACACACACACACACAGAGCTCAATGGAAGCAAAATACAAGAGCTGAGCTCTGGCCCAGCCACCTCTGGGGTGCTCACAGTAATCAAGATCTGCATCTAGGCTTCCAAACCTCCAGGGACAAGGTGGCCAGAGGCAGGATCCATGCGCGGAAGCTGAGCCAGCTGGCATCTGGCAGAGCGGGAGGACCCTGCAATCGGGTGAGCAGGGGACTGCTTAGAGGAGGCTCTTGCCCTAGGGACCTCCGTCACCTGCCAGTGTCACACAGGCCTTGCCAGCTGGATGCTGGGTTGGTAGGGGAGAGGTGGTGGGAACCACAGGACTGTAGGAGGGGTGACCAGGGACAGAGCCACTCCTCCTGGAGCACAAACGCAGGGTGAGCAGGATTTAGCCGGGTGCTGGGGCCGGCTTCAAGCACTGCAGGCAAGCACTATGGGCAAGCACTGCGGGCAAGCACTATGGGCAAGCACTGCGGGCAAGCACTCAAGCACTCGGGGGCAGACAGAGGCCAAGTTAGAGGAGTGGCTGGAAGCCCAAGGAGGTTGAGGCAGAGTTGAATGCTGTGATTGTAAGTGGGGCACCGGGGACGAACTGCAAGTTTGGAGCAGCAAGTCAGGGTGTGTGTTTGAAAGAACTGTAGACTCACACCCTGCCAGTCCACAATCCTTCACCCCAAGGCCCGTCATGCTTATACCGTGGTCTTCTTGGGCGGCTCTGGCCTTAGACTCTGAATAGAGGCGTTCAAGAGGGCTGAGAGCAGGGGAGTGGCCTGCGATGCTCCCACCTCTGAGAGTACCCGCTCCAGCAGATCCCCTGTTGCGCAGCGACTGTGGAAGAGATGAAGCCAGGCGTGCCCAGACGCAGAATGCCAGGGCATGGGATGATGCAAGTTCACCAAGCCCTGAATCTCTTCCAGAATGGAACCCCCCCACACCCCCTTGTAGGAATTTATTGAATTCTCAAGCAGTTGGGCCTGCTCTACCCTGCCTTGGCCTCCCATTCCTGGCTTCCCGTTGGGCTGGTCTGCCCAAGCTCCAGGGCTCCAGCGCCACATATTGGGCCCTGCCCTCCCCTATACCTGCGTCAATGCCTCGGCCTGCCTCCTGCCCCAGGCTTAAAAAGGGTGCTCGCCCTGGGCTTGGCTCCCCATCAACGACATGAGGCTCCCCTCGGTTAGGCGGACTTGGGCTTGGCTGTGTTTCTGAGCCACGTCCTGCCCCAACCCTGCCACTCTCTAGCTCAGCATCTGCGAGTGACGCCTGGGTTCCCAGGACCTGCCCTGGCAGGAATTGTGCAGCGGCCCTCTCCGCACAGCTCTAGCTGGTGGAAACCAAAGGATGCATAAGGCAGGTGGACTCTCCAGCCCTCGGTCCTTGCCCAGACCCCCTGGCCATTCCTCATGTGTTCCCTATACCACGGCCAAGCCACAGTTTGTAACATTTCCTCGGAGCCCTTAGGAAAGAGACTTTTAGGATGCAGGATTGGGAAAGGATGATTGATCGCTTTTAGAGCAGCAGGATGACAGACTAGAGTTAATTCCTGCCAAAGTCAGGAAGAAAGGAAGGCAATACCTGGAACAGGTCTCTGTGTGTGTGTGTGTGTATGTGTGTGTGTGTGTGTGTGTGTGTGTGTGTGTGTGTATCAGAAGGCATGGAGGGAGAGTAAAACAACAAAGATCATTTTTTGGAAATTATGAGCAGCAACTTGACTATTGCACTGAGCACAGACTGCAGCGGAGATCCCCACAATGCAGGAGCATGTGTCTCTGATGTAGGAAGCAAAGGTTCTGCCGGAACAAAGAGCAGAGACTGGAACTCTGGGACCAGTCAGAAGCTCTCACAGCACAGCAGATATTGACGGCTGGGTTGGCAAGACAAGGAGGGGATGGGTCAGGGTAAGCAAGAGACTAGTGTGGATTCCATATGTCTGAGAGTAGAGCCTGGAAGCAGAGTGGTCAGGGCAAGTGGACCCCAGGAAATGCCTACTGCCGGAATGGCCACTGTATAGAGGAATGTGGTTGCCAGAATGATGCCTTCTAGAAAGTTCACTTCTGCTTTGTTCCCATGAGCCCTGGCCCATGTGACTTATGGGAGAATGTATTGTAAGCTTCTAGCCTGTCCTTCTGGATCCGAAACCCTAAGCCGGTACCTCGTTCATTTAACCACGCGATGAACTTAATTTGCAAGGTATTTGAAGTTCGCAGTGGCCCAAGAATTTGACCCAAGTCACATAGCAGCTCAGACACAAGAAGTTTGAGCCTGTCAGACACCCAGCTGTGGACACGTGAACATTTGATGTGTACACATCATGCACGTGTACATGGAAATTTGGGAATTTGCTGGTTTTGATTAACTTGAACAGACTTGTCGCTGCGTGGCAAGATACTTTGTACATTGACTCCTGTCCCTGACAGAGTTGCTCCCAATAAGGAGCCCAATGTGGGACCTCAGAACTGTAGAGTCAGAGATGGAATTCTGGAAATTTCTTGCTTCATGCTGCTCCTATGTTCACTTTGCAGCTATTTTCCCTTGATCCTTGCATCTGAGAGGATTTTTTTTTAATCGCAGCTTTTTTAGGAATTTGGGTAGCTAATGGGACAACCAAATACTCTTAACCTCCAGACTTCACAAGAGACACCTGCATCCCATGCACCTTGCCTTGCTTATCTGTAGGACACTCCCAGATGACAGAGTCATTCCGGACGATGAGGGCACCAGTGTGTTTGCCAAGGGCTGCCAGGAAGTGGTGGCATTTTAGCAGGAAGCCTGGGTGGAGAAAAGCAAAGAGCTGGGCCCAAAGGAAAGACTCCTATTTAGAAGAAGAACAAGGTCTTGAGGCCAGGATCTGGGAGAAGCCCGGAAAGGAGTTGCTTTCGCTGACTGAGGCTTTGGAGGCAGCGAAGTACTGGCAGGCACAGGAACTGTAAGGAGGGGACTGATAAAAGGGTAATTTTATGGAATCCAAGAGCAAAAACTGTGGCGTACCTGGTGAGAGTGCTCGCCTGGCAGGCCCGAAGCCTGAGTTTGTCACCAGGGTTACATAAAGTAGACAAGGTGGCACAGGCCTACCATCCCCACACTGGAGAGGTAGATAAAGAAAGATCAGAGTCATCCTTGGCTACATGTGGCATATACAAACCCCTATCTCAAAAACAAAACAAAAATAAAACCTATGAACTCCCAGGACTACCACCATCACCACGCCTCCTAGCTCATGCCAGTGGGATGTGCCACCCCGTATCCAGCTACCCCATCTCCTGCCTTGGCCTCTGTCTGAAGCCTTCTTGGTTCAGTGTCTGTGTGACCACTGTTCCCTCTGGGCCCCTACAGGTGGGCTCACATTGCCTTCGATACGACCCTTGACAAGGTCACTTCTAGAGGGCCTGTCCTCATGCAATGCAGACATCTTAGCTGAGCGTGCCGCACCAGAGGCTGCCCCAGTGCATTGGCACTGATCCTTCTGAGCACCAAGCAGTGTCTGCATGTCAGGAGAGCCTGGGCAGATGGCCCTTTTATTCCTTCCCAAGGAATGATGCCAGCATGCTCTCCTTGGCCCTGTCTGCTCTCCAGCCCAGCTTGCCAGCAGATGCCTGGTGGTGAAAAATGGGTATAGTAATCGGGCCAAAGACCCCATACCTAAGGCACACCCTCTCCAGATATTCAGAGCACTGCTGCCCCCCACACACATGGCAGGGACCAAAGGCTGCCCAGTAAGAGAGAGTGGAGGCAGAGAAAGGGGCTGACTGAAGCCACCAGATCACAGCGACCTGTTGTCCCCTCCCCCACTCCACCCCTGCGTCAGCCCAGTTAAGAATCCACATGGCCGGGCTAATGTTGCTCTCCCCTTCCAAACAGGATGGGGACAGGATTGGCCGCCTCCAATCCTTCAATGTGCCTGCCCTTTGATCTCAGAGAAGATATCTTTCCCATCTCTGCTAGGATCCTATGGATTGAGATCCCTGGGCCGCTCATGACAGTCTCAAATACAGCAGTGTCCCAAGGTCACCAAGCTCTCTTTCTACCCCGCCCCTCCTTCCTCCAAATACCCAGTGTGCTGTGGCACCCCTGACAATTCTCTTCCCTCTAGCTTGGAGGAAGGACAGACAGAGGCCCTAGTCTGCTATCAGAATCCCTGTTGGCATGTTAGGTATTTTTACGATTGTTCTCAGGTTGCATTATCATGGCCTTCTGCACCGCTAGTGTACGTGACTGGTCACCAACTGTCTCCTCCAGGGAAGGCCAGGGAGAGAGTTGTCGCTGGGCTGCGGGCCACCGTCCAAACATGCTCCTCTCTTGGGACCCAGGCCATGGAAAAAGCACCATCGTGACCAAAATAGAAGGGGGTGGTCTCATAGCTCAGGCTGATTGTAAACACGGAGCAGTGGTTCAAAGAAAAACAAAAGTAAAATTACAGGGCGGATGAACTGGGAGGAGCTCAGAGTGCATGTTACTCATTCTCTCAAGCCGGCACTTACCACAGCCGTCATTTTACACTTACCTGTGTTATTATTTGCTCGGTTCATTCTGCAAATATTTGCTGAACACCCACTACTTGCTGGGCCACTATTCAGGATTCTTGGGCTATATCCGGAAACAGAAAAGAGTCCCTCCCTTTTCAAGGGCTCACGAGAGGGCTCAAAACTATAAGAAAATGTCAGGAAATGTTAGGAAGGGATAAGAGCTAGGGACGACGGCAGGAGATCATGGGAAAATAGACTGTATGTGGGGCTGGAGAGAAGGCTCAGGCCTCTCTCTTGGAAATAGAAGGTCCTAAGTTCTGATTCCAGATCCCACGCAGAAATGCCAGGCAGAAACGGCAGTGGGCTGTACTTCCAGCTCTAGAAAGAAAAGCCCGGGAAATCCCAGAGCCAAGCAAAAAGGCAGTAGAAGCAACCGAGTAGAAGCAATCCAGAATGATTCCTGAAGTCACCCTTCATCCCTCATAGGGTCACACCACACATACACACACACACACACACACACACATACACACACACACACACACACACAAGTGTGCGAGCAAAAATAAATTGCTTGTAAACAGGAACACAGTGAGCAAGGGGACCTCGGGAGAGGAATATTCCAGAAGGAGAATTCAGAGTGAAGGCCTTAGGGACAAGGCAAGAGCTGGAGAAAAACAGGGGGGGGTAGCCAGGAAGGAGACGGTCCTGCACTGGCTCACGGAAGGAATTGTGGTTTCAGGAGAATGAAAACATTGTGGTGGGCGGGGAAAGGAGAAGGAATAGCCTAACTACCTTTCATGCCCGTAATAGCCCAGGAGGGCAGCGTCAACCTGTAAGCCCATGCCTGGTGCAAGGTCCGGTAAGTATGAGGAGTTCCAGTGGAATGAATGAATGATGTCCATACCTTCCCAAAGAGACAGGACAGTGGGTACATCTGAATCTGGTGATTAAATCTAGACCAGAAGTTCATGTCTAAAATACCTGAGGAGCTCTCCAAGATTCACACACCCCAAACCCTCCCGCTCCAGTGGTGATTGTCAGGTGAGAGGGTGGGAGGGGTTAGGGCGGAAACCAGAGAGAAATGTGATGCTTGCATCTGCTCCTTAGTGAGAAGCATCCATCTGAGCATTCTCAGATGGTTTCGAATCCTCAGTGCAAGGTAGCTACTTAATGAATGGACAAGTCAATAGCTGTTGGCTGAACTCACAGATGTACAAATCCATGCATGAAAATAATTGCTATTTTCCATTTTCAACCCAGATATTCAGAGTTTATTATTATTGATGATGATGATGATGATGGTGATGATGATGACGACAGGGTCTCATGTGGTCCAGATTAGCCTCTAGCTGCACATGTACCTGAAGATCACCTTGAACTTCTGATCATTTTGGGTCCATCTCCCAAGTGTTTGGGCATGCGCCACCACGCTCAGTTTACGCTGTATTGGAGGTAGAACCTGCTAGAAAAAGAGAAGATGGGGCTGGAGAGGTGGCTCAGGGGTTAAGCCTCCGTCTTGCAGGCGGAGGGTCCTGAGTTCGGATCCCAGATCCCACGTATAGACGCCGGGCGGAAGCGGGGGCGGCCTGCGCTTCTGGTCCTGGTAGGGCGGAGCCTGTGAATCCCGGGGCAGAAGGAGGTGGAGGCGTCCATGGTGGTTCGCGAATTCGTCCATGGTTCTACACATACACAGACACACACACACACACAGACAGCACACGCATGTGTGCACACATACACATGCACATGCGCACAGTTGAATAAATAATAATAATAATAATAATAAAAAGAAAAAAAAAAAGAGAAGATGGAGGTTCACAATGATGGGAGTCTTTATTAGCGCAGAGCACATCCTGACAGAAACGACAGCTTAAAGCAGGAAGAGGCAGTTGCCACGGCCACAGGCGGCAGCATGTTAAAGTAAGGGGAGATCGCTCTGGGAAAAAACCCACAGCACAAAGGAAGCTCCTAAGCTTTACAGCCTTTCCAGTATGACAGGAAGTTGTGTGTCATGTGACACAGATATTGCTAGGGGGCAGGTAGATGCTGACCTGAGCAGTGGGGAAAGGAGGTTGCAAGGGAACTGGTGAAGCCATAATTGGGGGGGGCGCAGGGAGTGGTGGTGGTGGGCCTAGTTTTGTGAGTCTCAACTAAAGGGGCTATATGACCCTACAGAACCTAGGACTTAGCACGTGCTAAGCAAACACTCTACCCACTCTATCATATATCCCCAGCCCTGGGCTTCCATTGGATGTGCCATCTTTCATTAGACTTCAGTGTCGAAGCCTTCCCAACTTGATCACCATGACACAGGGTCCCTCTGGGATCTGTGTGTGTCGAGGTTCTTGTGTGCTGGAGTCAAAGATTGAAACCAGAATATGCATAGAGGATTAAGGCAGAGTTTATTAGAGGAGAGAAAGATCAGGCCTCATGAGCTCATGAGGCAAGAGAGCGACCAAGAACTTACAGACTACTGGCACGGAATCCACGAGGTGAGGGAAAGACGGAAAAGGAACTCGAGGCATGGCGTCCCAAGGGGGGCCAGGAAGCCAAAGATGGCTGCCAGGACCAAGTATATGTACAGGGTTAGGCAAGCCTGGGAAAAATGCTTTTTCTTCATTGGTTAGCTCCAGTTTCTGCAAACCTGATTGAAGCTTTTGGTCCTCTACATCTCATTGGTCTGTTCATATTGGGGCCCATCCTCCTGATGGGGCTTATCTACAATGGAGAACTAATCTCCATAGCTTTCATGAACAGAGGATTGGGGGGAGTTGGTGACTTGAGGGGTGTCCTTTCAGGGTGATCCCAGCCCTACAGCATGCCCGTCGAAGACCTTCAGAGACCATCCTAGCATGGCTGCTCTAAAGCTGCCTAAACCAGGCTCTGTTGTCACCAGCAGAATGGATGGGGCCTCAAGCCCAGCTCAGGAGAAACTGGAGGACAAAGGGGATTTTGATGACATAGTGAACATACATTTTTTTCTAAGAACATAGTGACTTCTCACCACGGTCTCCTACTCTTCTTCCATCTACCTTTGAATCTACTCTTATAGTAAGACTCCATTTTTTTAAATTTATTCAATTGTGCGTGTATGCATATGTATGTGTGTGCGCACGCGTGCGCACGCGTGCCTGTGTGTGTGTGTGTCTGTGTGTGTGCAGAACCACGGACGAATTCGGGAACCACCATGGCCGCCTCCACCTCCTTCTGCCCTGGGATTCACAGGCTCCACCCTACCAGGACCAGAAGCGCAGGCCGCCCCCGCTTCCACCTGGCGTTTATACGTGGGATCTGGGATCCGAACTCAGGACCTTCTGCCTGCAAGGCAGAGGCTTAACCCCTGAGCCACTTCTCCAGCCCGTAATACTCCATTTTAACAGCCCTTATCTCTGGTTAGGAGGTGACTTCCAATACCAATCAGGATGGAGCCAAGGGTGGTGCAGGAACAGCAAAGCTGAAAACAACAACAAACCATAATTCAGAACATCAGAGACCTTACATTAATCACCTGGAACCAGACCAGCCAAATTTCCCCAACCTAAAGCTCAGGGAAATTTGCGGAAGAGGGGACGGTAAGATTGTAAGAGCCTAAAGACGGGGAGGAGCAATGATATGAAAGATACTCCATACAAGTTAGGGCTGCAGTAACCATAATAGGACTTTGCATTACCTGCACAATGACTGACATATCAATGACCCCCCAAAATCTAGCATGGATCACAGGTATTAGGATCCTTAGACGCAAGGGATTAACAGCCACAATAGTGTTCCTATACTAAAGGGGAACACAAGAAAGGGCTCTAGGCAATGCTACTGAGTCCTTACACCTCATTAGAGTGGAGGATGCAGAGGGAAGGTTGACAATCACACTAAAGGATGCTCCAGAGATTGGGGGGGAGAGGGGAGCATGGGAAGATAGGGAGGAAGGGGGGTTAAAGGAAGGGGAAAATGGGGGAGGGAGCAAGGGGACCGGGAAGGGGCAGAGGAAGGGAGGGGATGGGGTACCTATTAAGTTTGTATGAGTGGGAAAAAAAAAGAACGTAGTGACTTGCTGCTGAAGAAATGGTTCAGCAAGCCAAGTGCTTCTTGCTGTATAAGCCTGACGGCCTGAGTTAAGAGCTCCGGATCTCACATAAAATTCCAAGGCAATGAAAAAAGCGATTGTAATCATGGAGCGCCTGTGGGAAATGGGAAGTGAGGACGGGAGAATTTCCAGAAGCCCACAGGCCAACCAGCCTAGCTTATGCAGCCGCACCTAGGAGACCCAGTCTCCGAAAGGTGGAAAGGTGAGGAATGACAAGGCATCCTCTGATTTCTTCTCCATCCTGACCCTCCACATGATTATAGTGATTTCGTAGACATCAGGCAAAGACCACATAGCAGCTATGATGGTGCCCCGGAAGCAGACATCAACAGAGTGCAAACATAGGGTGTCATGCCATGTAAATGTCCCCGAGTTCCCCAGACATGCCGAAGACCAGGGAGGACAGGACTGAGGCTAGACCTCTCTGGCAAGGCCCCAAGAGCCTCCTGCGATAGCCTCTGCTCACCCTGCTCCTTATTACATTCCTACCCAGGGTTTCCAAACCCGGATTGTGGGGCAAGCCTGGAAAATCTTGGGACGTGTAACCTCTTCTATGTCTCTTTGAATGGCTCCTATTCCCCTTCAGGGTCTCTTTGTAAAGTCCTACCCCCACCTTCCTCTCTATCCTAATATGTAATCACCCAGTACGGAACCTCCTGTCTCCTTGCCTGGAACATACCTACCTTCTCTAGGTCAGGAACCTAGAACCTTGTCTAGTACTGTCTACGCCCGGTGCTCAGTCCTAAAGAAAATACAGTCATGATAGTTATTACTCACGAAGCGCACTCTGTGTTATCCAATCCCTCACACATACTCTAAAGAAAAGAAATGCTGGAAGCTTTTGTTTTACACACAGGGAAACTGAAGCTCAGAGAGGGTAGCCTACATTTGTCGCATGGTCGATACATGGATGAGCCGGCATTGGAATGCTGGATGTCTGCCTTCTGTGACTGCCACCCACTCGCCATTCTGTCTCCTGTAGTACGGAGCTGACTGCTCAAGCGTGCACCAGGTGGTCATTAACTCCAGGGGGACTAAAGACTCCTGATCACCAGGCCTGGGGCCCAGCTGCAGAGTCCCGGATGAGAGCTGGCTACAGTAGGGTCACAGGGTGGGGAAGCAAGAGGAAAGAGGAAATAGAGTTGAGTCAGATGCCCTGTGGAATCTCTGGCCTTTATTGAATTCTGGGAAGAGAGGAGGGAAAAAAATGATCGTGCTTATTCCAAGTATGTAAGCTAATCAGCGGCCCTTCGTTGCTTACAGGCAAGAATCTCGGGCAGCCAGCACCTGCAAGCCAGAGGCCAGGAATCTGTGAGATCGGCAGCCCTTCTGAGTTGAGATGGGGCTATGGGAACCAGGAAGGGGTGGAGGGGAGCCCCAGTATTTCCTGCAGGCAGCATTGGGTCTTTGCCCCTGGAATGTGAGGCCACATTCTCCTGTGTGGAAAGGGAAGTGGACTGCCTGCCCCCGTCCACTCCTCTGCTAGCCCCAAGCTCAGGCATCTTTTCCTTTGGGGACCCTGGGCTATCAAGTAGAGCCTCATTGTCTGGGTAGGGGTCCTGCCAGTCCAGAGCTCTGCAGAAACACACAAGGTCATACAGAACTGTCTGTCATTGAAATCCCCTCTTTGCCTTCCAGATTCCCTTGACTTGGGCTTGAGGACCTATTCATCCAACCGGGAACAAGGGGGGCTGGGTGGCCAAGTCAGAAGATGCTGTGCTGGTCAAGGCTAGGACACCAAAGTCTGACGGGAGGATAAATTTGGGCAAACTATGGCACAATCTGGTGATTGGTCATTGAATACTGGGGATTGCAAAGAGAGTCGATTTTCAGTGTTCTCGCCTCGAAATAGTTCTATGGGACAATGCATGCATTCGCAAGCTCAGTTTAGCCACGATGTATACATAATCCCAAATACGTTGTCTAACATAAGGATAAACAATTTTTAGCTGCCAATTTCAAAATAATTAAAGAGTGAGACCAGGGGCTGGGAGAAGGTCTGCCAGGCTGGGGCCCCCAAAACCCACCCCACAAAGGTCTTTAGCACCTTCCTCTCCCACAACATCTGGCCTCCAGCTGTGGGGGAGGGGCATGAGCAGTGAATACATCTCCCTTAGAGCGAGCAGCACTTTCCACAGACTCCAAGGGACTTCACCGTGGAATCTTTTGTGGTAACTGGATCTCATCCCGTAAGTGAAAAATGTGGAGAACTAAGAGCTCTGAGATCAGAGCCAATTTGACCCTCGCTGCTTTCTTTGAGATGCGTAGGATCCAGGGCTCCTGAGATGGCTCAGTGGGTGGCAGTACTTACCAAGCAAACACAGGGACCCGAGTTCAGATCCCACACAGATGTATATCCCCTACATTCTCTGCATAGATAAATGCATACACACACGCACACACACACACACACACGCGCGCACACACACCCCTCACTCACTCTCGAAGCATGAGATCTCTAATCAGACCGCTACAGAGCGTGACCACTAGCTATTTTATTGAGACAGGGTAACCAAGACTGACCTTTATCTTACTATGGATTGTAAAATAACTTGGAGCTTCTGATTCTGTTCCTATTTCCCACAGTGTGGAGTTTCGGGCATGAGCCACCACACACGGTTTGTTCTTATTTTGAGCATTGGGTCCCAGGAATGGAGCCAAGAGCCTTGTGTATTCTAAACACGCTCACTACCCCTGAGCTACCCCCTACAACACAACCATTAATTTTCACATCCCCTTCCAGCCTTCCCTTGTTCAGGTGCCAAAAAAAAAATGTATTTTGTTGGTATTCACTTAACATTTTATCTCTAAACATATGCAGTGCTGACCGGTCTTTATAATAATCGCTTTTGCTTTTATGTTAGTGCCTACAATTCCGGCATTCTAGACACAGAGGAAGGAGGATTGGTGCAGTGAAAGGGCCTGGTCTACACAGAGAGTTCTAGGTAGTCAATACTACAATCGATTGTTCCAAAAAAAAAATCATGTTTACATACTATTCTGGCTTGCAGACATATGATTCATTCAGTCATTACTGAACATTTAGTTGGTTTCAATGTCTCAGGATCATAAGACCTTGACACCTGAAACCTTCCTTGGCCTGAACCACCAGGTGGGGTCTCACCTGTCCTGTCTGGAAAGTTATGTAAGTCACTGGGAACAAGCTGAGCATGCTGGTAATAAGGTGAGAAATACTAGATATTCTATCTAGTCTCCATCTACTCAGAAAGCTAGGCTTCCTGTCTCCCCCCTCTCCCTCCTTCTACCAGGCCGGGCATGGACCATCTGAACCACTCAGGCAATACAGCTGGAAGTTGGACCAAGACTGTGGGGGGAGGAGGGAGGGAGATGGGGGACAGGTATGGAGTCTCTTGCTGTTGGTGAAGCAACCCTGTGCCCAGACATCTCAGGAACCAAAGGCATGCAAATGACACCAAGGCACTAGGATGGGAGCTAAGGACGGAGGGGTGGCTAGTGTGGAGTGTGCATTCTCTTGAGAAGTCTCTTCCAGAAAGTTCTGTCTTCTGGAAGCAGATGTGCTCCGTGCAGAAGAGCAGGCCAGCACTGGTGCCTAAGGTGATGGACCAAAGATCACATTTCCAGGATGCCTCCCTGCTCTGTGTGTTTGCAAAGCAGATATTTGGGGAGGTTGGGCTCCGAATTGCTTCATGGCTGCCAGCCCCATGGGAAATGGCTGGAATTCTTAGCATAGTTGAAGGGCTGTGAAGCAACCGAGGGAGAGGACGGCTCTGAGGTCTCTCAGGGACTCAGGAAGATGAGCCACGGCCTCGGCATGCCTCCTTGGACGGGATCCGGAACGGGACACACAGGCCATTCTTTTCAAGAAGGTGGGGCGCTGATGAGTCTCAGAGGGGCCATTTTGATGAGAGTCATTGTGTGATTTATGCAGGCCCAAGCCTGAGGACACTTTCCAAGGTCATGTATCCAGTCCCTGCCCAGAGAAACCCACCCCAAGCCAGTAGAAATGGACTTTTCAGCTGCTCAGAAGCATCAACGAGATGGTCTTACTCCAGCCAGTAGGATTTCCAGCTGACGGACCTCCCCTCCCTCCTTCCCTTCCCCTCCCCTCCCCTCTTCTCCCCTCCTCTCCACTCCCCTCTCCTCTCCTCTCTTTTTTTCTCTCTTTTTCTTTTTGAGAAAGGGCTTCCTGTAGCCCAGGCTAGCCTCAAACTCTCTATGAATGAGGGGTGACCTTGATCTCCTGATCTTCTGGCCCCCACCTCCCAAGTGTTGGAATAACAAGTACACACCCCTACCCCCACTTGGGGTGAATTATCCTGGATGACTGCTGTTCACATATTCTTTTTTTTTTTTTTTTCAGAAAGAATGTGTCTGGTCTTAAATGTAAGAATTCTGCAGGTGTGGCTTCTGGCCACCAGCCAGTGTGGCCAAGAACAACAGTCATGTACCAGTGACAGTTTGACCCTACTTTCCTCCTACAGCAGGACAGGTGGCCATTTTAGCACTCAATGGACTTTCATAGGGCTAACATCCGGATTTGCTGACCAGAAAGACAGCTCCATCTCAGGACTTGCTCTCAAGGAGATAAAAAAAATATGTCTCAACCCTGAGGCTTACTTATGTGATCATTCATTAAAGAATTATGTTATGGGGGGGGTTGGCCAAAGAAACGGCTTGTCAGGTCAGAGTCCTTGCTGCATGAGCATGAAAAACCAAATATGAATCCCAACGCTCGTGTAACATATGTATGGTCATACACATGCCTGCAACCCAGTGCTGGGAAAGACAGGAGCGGCACCCAGACTCTGGCTGCCAGCCTAGCTCCAAGTTCAGCGAGAGATCCTGCCCTGTTTTAAGGGAATAAGATGGAGAGTCATAGAGAAGGACATTCAATGTCTTCCTCTGGCCCCTGCCCACACATACACGTGTATAGATGCCACATACACATAACATTCACATGCGTACACACACATGGGCAAATGCACACATGCATGCACAAAAAAAGTTATTGGTTTGATTCTTTTAGCATGTCCGGGCAGTCCTTTGCCTTGAGTGATCAAGCTGTCCTGTTCTGGCCTCCCTTTTCGGCTGCCCTGGATGAAGGCGCCTTCTGCTGGCTCATTAATCCCCGCTACCCCCCAGTCTGATACCTGTCCCTAAAGACTGCTTGAGGAGACGGGGCTCTCACCCCTGGATGGAAGCCTCTTCTCTGGATACAGGCAGACAGCTAAGGGGATCTCCACAAAGATCCGCTCTTCTAAATTATCTGCCTCATTCCCGCATGAACCACAGGGCTCACATATTATTGGTCTCCAACAGATTGTTCGTTGCCAGGGAAATTCTGCTCCAGGCTTTCAGGCGAGCACATAAATGATACCTAGAGTGGTCAGCCCCCCAGCGGCTGATGACGGCGTCAGGCATGAGCATCTTGAGAGCTGAGCTCCTCCGAATGGCTGAGCTCCCTTCTCTCTTGCGGCACCTCTAGTTAAAGGCGAAGGTCCAGATAACACAACTGTGAGCCACCAGAGTAGCACTGTGAGCAGCTCCGCCAGCCCCGAGGCTCACTGGTGCAGCGATTCCAGCAGGTATAGATACCCTCCATTCCCTCTACCAGCCCCTTAGCTGTCATTCACAAGTGCTGTGCTCTCAAACCTGCTCCAGGAGGCCCTTTGTTTGACCTTGCTGCCTTTTCCGACTGAGCCTCGGTCCCCAGGGAATGCCTCTGTTCCCCCAGAAAGGTCATGTTCACCCCATCCTGGTCTTTACACTAACTACCAGGACTTTTCTAGAATGTTCCTCTTTCGGGAGCATTGGTTTCAGCTACTGCTTGCTTAGCATGCAGGAGGCCCTTGGGTTTGACTCTAGCACTGTGTGCACCTGGTGTGGGTGTGATGTCTGTAAACTCTACACTCAGAGGGGAGGGTCAGAGAGTTCGAGGTCATGCAAGCTACATAGCAAGGCTGAGCCAAAACTGGACTGGTAGAAGACCCTTTTGCAAAAAGCAAGGAAACAATAAATATTTCCAGTTTCTTTGAGCCCCACCCCACCAGGGGAGACCCACAGACCTGAGGCTCAAGACAGACACTATCACTGCCTTCTTCATGAAGCCTTCTGAGCTCCAGCAAGGTGGTCCTTTCACAATGCTTTTTGTCTGCTCTGCCTTTAGAACAGAGGTCTAGGCTGAGTCTCCAGAGCGGGCCAGATGGATTTCTCAATAAACATGAACAAATCAATTGTCTTAGTGACAAATTCCTCCGCTGTGAGTTTAGGCAAAAGGAAGTTTCTGTGAAAAAGACTCATGACTTCAGGAAGAGGAGGGTGTGCGTGACAGCTGGAACCAAAGCCTGACCCAAACCATTCACTTACCTTCTGCCTGTGTTCTGGCTCTTCCCTGTAGTGAGAGAACACAACCACCAATAGCACGAGAGTCTTCTGATGCCGGCACTATGTCCGCTTCTTGATGTTCTCACATTAGAAGATCTCAGGATGGGGCTGAGCTGTGTGGCTCAGTGGCGAGCTCATGCCTAGCAGGTGGGAAGTCCTTGGACAATCCTCAGACACCGACAGCATCTAGAAAAAGAAGGATTTAAAGAAAGGAAACTGATTGGCTGTTGGCAGTTACTCTATATCGTGCCAATAAATTCACAACAAAAGGACCTTTATTTGACTTAGGATTGTCCTGTCACAGTTCTTAATTTAGTTGCAAGAGAGTTTCATACCAACATCACTACCGAGAGGAGAAAACTCAATTTGCCAGACAGACAACACCCTGGCGGAGTATAGCCAAAGAATGCCAACAATCCCAACTGAGGAGACCTAGAACCCGATTTTGGTTTTCTTTTAGTTCTTTTTAAGTTGTTTCTCCACAAGTATATACTTTCATAATGTGGCCCAGTCAGAGCACAGCCATTAGCTCTAACTAGAGACAGGCTGGGAGTTTGGAATGCGGCCAGCTGATACTGAAAAGAACATTTGCAGCAAGCTGGAGTTGCCCACCCCCATTCCTCCCCTTACCATAAGTCTATGGGCTGCCCCAGGGCAGCGCCGGCCTGTGGCATAGGCCAATCAGAGGCCAGCAACCATTTGTCAGTAACAGAAGAGAAAATCTCAGGTGTTGTGGGTAGTAAGGTTGCAATTCATACTACTGCGACAGACACGGGGCTGGGGGACCAATCCCTGCACGCCAAAAACTGTTGGCTGTTAGCCAATCATGAAAACTACTAAGTTGAGGCCTCCTCCCCTTGCCAGTAAGCTATAAAACTTCACCTGGACAAAGGGCCACGCTATTCCCTGCTCAACGCTTCTTTGGCCATTTGTGAGCCCAGGTTGAATCTGCTAATAAAGACCTCATGCTATTTGCAGCCGGCTTGGCTCCTTGTTGATTTTTGGGACCCGAGAATCTGGGCAACAACCAATCAGCTCCATCTTAGCCAGGGGCTCGCTCCACCATAGGCTGGGCCATCAGTTGGACAATCTCCTACTGGTTTGCTCAGGGTTTAAATCAACTACTTATTTTTGTCAACGTGCCCAGAGCTTGAGTTTCAATGTCAGGCTGACATATGTATATAACTATGATGTTGGCCTTACAATAAGGAAGAGGATAAGGAAGAAGATTGTGTTGACACTCAAAGTACATTGGTGGGGGAGCTGAGATATGGCTCAGGATTAAGCCTTTGCCTCAAAAGCAAAAGGACCTGAGTTCGGATCCCAGATACCAAGTAAAAAACACTGATGGATAGGGAAGTGGCCCCAGAACAAAGCAGTAAGAAAGTACACAATCCAGGATGATTCCCAAAGAAACCCTTGGGCCTCTACATCATCCATAGTGCCTTTTTACACACACCCGCACACATACACAACATACAAGCACGTACGCATAACACGTACACACATACCTGCACCTATATACCAAAAAAAAAAAAAAAAAAAGGTACAAAGTGCCACTGGTAGAATGTTTGGAAACACATCAGGATGGACCTCAGAGAAAGCACACTGCTCTAGGCAGACAGAATAACTGACCACGAACGCATGCAATGCGTGCATGAATGCGCCTCAGGAGCTGAACGTGACCTCTCAGAAGATGGAGCAATTTCCGCAGTGTTTGCACATTATTCTACTTAGTTCTTGCGAAAGCCCTTGAGTCCACATTCGCAGAGGAGGAACACGCTCAGTATCACACTGTGGATAGCTTAGCCAGGACTTGGCCTTCTGTGCTATCAGACGCACGCCCTCGGGGTTCCTGCCGCTGAAGTGTGGGAAGCTGGACCTCTCCTGAGCCATCACTGGAGAAAAGGGCAAGAGCTCACCTGGAGGGAGGGAGAGGGGACTTTGCCAAGGGTGAACTCCAAATCCAGTTCTGCACTAAAGCTTGTCTGAAACCTTCCATGTCTCATCCAGCACGCGTGTGAAACCTAGCTGATATGCGGAGAGTGTGAGATTGAGGCATTTTGCTTTAGGATTTAAGGGAGCCTGACCTAGGATTGAGAGGGCAAGCTCACTCCTGAGCTCCCAGACATGTGCCAGGGCGCTTCAGCTTCTTCTGCACCCGCACCTCTCATGGCACTTTCCCTACAGCATCCTAGTCAGCAGCTGCACTGACTTTTTAAGGGCAAAGCCTGGATCTATGGACTGGATGTCTACGGAGGTCATTTCTAAGAATGGCTTCAGTACCTCCTTGCATCGCCCTGAGCACGCCCCCTTTGCAACCCGTCTCTGTGATGCGACCTGCACACTCGGGGGGGGGGGGGGGATACAAAGTGCATTGGTGGATATGGTTAGAGAATAGAGAATCACCAAGATGGATCCTAGGAGAAAGCATGCTACTCTAGGAGACAGAAAAACTGATGACTGAACGCATGCATGCCAGGAGCTGAACATGGCCTTACAGAGGATGGGCCACTTTCTGCAGAATTTGCAAAGCATTCTCCTCAGTTCTTAAGAAAGTGAAAAGAAGTCTTGTTTCTCCCTTGAATTTGAGCTTTCCTCCATGGACTTGGAGTTTTGAAAATGAGGCAGCTCCATCCACCTCAGACCAAGTAGCTTCTGCTCTGATCTCTTTCACTCTGTCAAGCTGGAAGTGGGTACTGCCCCCCCCACCCAGCAAGACCTACTAAGCGAGTGCGAGAGGCTGTGCCAAGCAGGAATGCCATCCCAGCTGAAGCTCATGAGACTGACTGTTGCCGGCCATAAAGAGTCAAATACACAAAAAGGCCATCTAGGGTCTTTGAGGCCCAGGACGACCACCAGAAAACCCATCACACTCATGAGCCTAGGAGAAACCAGCGAAGCATTTCCCAGCCAAACCCAGCCTGCACTGTTGATTCACAGAATTGTGAGCAACAAATGATTATTTTAGGCAGCTGCATTTTGAAGTGCCGCGCAGGCAGTATGGGAAATGGTACAGGGAGGCTCCTAAGGTTCAACTGGATCTCCAAAACAGGTATTCAAGGGATGGTGAGGCGGCTCAGTGGGTAGAAAGTGCCTGAATGTAACCCTGGTACCTGAGTTAGATTCCTAGAACTCACATGGTAGATGGACAGGAAAACTGGGAAGTTAGCCTGCCATCGGGTTGGGTACAAACTCACTCGCCACTCATTTGAGTGTGTCCTGGGATCTGGCTTCAGTGGCATTTGATCGTCCTGTCTCCTTAGCATCTTTGTCTATGACAGTTGCTCAGTCTCTTGTTTCTCATCTTAAGATTTTTTATTTTTCTAACGTGTGTGTTGTGCGGGACCGCGAACCAGCACAAACCCATACCTAAAAGGCAGGAAGCAGAAGTGGAAGCTGTAGAATTAGGAATCCAGGCTCTGGATCCAAGGGAGCCTAGGATGTCCTCCATCATCTAAGCCAATTTTATTGTAGCAAGTGAGTACTTACAGGAAAACAATCAAAGAAGAGCAGAGCCAAATTCTTTACAGGATATGTTAAATTTATCATTCTGACTAACAAAGAAAAGGCAGGAGTGACATCTACTTGCTGAGAGGGACCAGACGTGATGTCTCCCGGTAGAGTTAAAAGCAGGCGTGACACTTAGTTGCTCAAAGGGAACGGACAAACAATGAGTGTCCAAAACAGAGTTACCGGGTATTAAAGTGGCATAATCTGTGTGACAGGCAAACAACCAAAATACTTAGGGGAAGGCGGGGTGGGGGAGTTTCACCCCCCAGTCCTGAGAACAAAAGCCATTTGGCAGCAGGGTGCCTTCCCGGGGATCCACCTCAACTATCCTTCAGATGCTATTATTTAAGTGCTAAGTAAATATAACACAGGGCCTGAGAGCCCGTTAGGAGTGTTTAGTTGAGTTTGAAGCAGGGCCTGCGAGCCCAAGCCAGTGGCTGTGAGGTCGATAAGAATGAGTGACAGGATGGGCCTGCGCGCCCACCAGGGCAGTGATGGGTTGGGGTGCTAACCTGTTTGAAACATGATAGGTGACCTGTGTGTGGACCCCTCCCCCCCCCCCCGTGTGAGTTTGAACTTTGTGTGCAGAATTGATAAGCAATAAGATGGTGCTTAAGGAGCAGGACTGAGCCACGCCGGAGTCCAGAGGGAGAAAGGGTGACCTGCAACTCTGTCTCCATAGATTCTGGACTCCCCGGCTTTCCCCCCACCTCCTGCAGACCTGAAACCGACTGCGGGAAAGTACCCTGTGGGCCATCCAGATAGTGACCGTCGAGCTGTCCAGCACTCCTGGCTCTAGCCCATGAGGAAACCCGAAAGGTGGGCGGCCTCTGGAGCCGCCTAGGTGTGACTCAGGACCTGTGTCCGCGGCAACCTTGGAACTGGTAAGAGAGACCCGTGTCTGTCTCTTGCTAGCGCGATATGGTGAATGTGTACGGGTGGAGGCTGCTGGGCACATACCACAAAGCTATGCTTCCAGCACACTGTGAGGCCGAGTCAACAGGATCCTGAATCTGAGATCTGCCAGGGCTACGGACTCAAGAATAAAAACACTAGTAGCTAGTTTATTTATTTATTATTTTTTTTATACAATGCCCTTCATTGTTTTGTTATATGATGCTTTCTCATAGTTGGAGTGAGGCCGCACCACCTGAAAGGATACCTCAGAGGAGACCTGCCCTTCGTTCTGTTCAGAACACAGGTCCACGATGGCCACGTTATGCTCACTTTGATCACTTATCTAAAGGTTTCTCTGCTCTCAAAAGTTTCTGTTTCTCCCCCCCCCCTTGTGTTTATGATACACATTTGTTTGGGGGTGAGCATTTTGAAACCAAGCAAATACCATGTTTCTTCAATTCTCCCCTGCTAAGTTTAATGTCTAAAGGTGGCTCTTGACCTCAAAACAACTACTAGTTGGAGTAGAAGTGGGGTTGTGGAGAGAGGGATATCAAAGTCAACATGTGGAAAAATCCAGATGACAGGGGAAGGCTGGAAAACCCTCTGTATCTGGACAACATGTAACACACAGACATGCGTGATAAGAGCCTCCCATGTACAAGGCTCTCGTGACAGCCCACAGACGTGGGGCTTTGGAGCAACATCCTCCCAGCTCACTAGCTCACTTCCACCTTGGGAATGTCTTTCTCCTGTTTAATAAATTACCTCTATTTCTATGACTATCCATGGGTCTCTGGTCTAGTTCATCGTCCTGGGACCCAAGAACATGGAAATCTCGGCGGTGTGCCCTGGACACCATCCTGTCCCTACGACAGTTGGGGAGCCAGCCTGTAACCCAGTATTTCCTCACTCATTCTGAGCTCGTGACCCGGACCTCCTCGGCCATGGAGAACTGTCACAAATATTTCCGAGAGTGACTTAGACGCATTCTGGGTCCTCAGGAAGCTTTCCCAAGACGTTGACTCCTGCAGGAGAAATGATCAGGACAGAAGGCTGGGGATGGGGTGGGGAACATTCTAGCACAGGAGTAGCATGCCACTAGGGGTCTGTAGCCAGCGCTGAGAAAAGACCGAGTTACACCTGTCTGAGTGGCCCAGGTGGGCAGAAAACTTGACCTCTGGAGCGGCTCCCTGACTTGGAGTCAGGCAGCTGTATCTTCCTCCTGGCACCAACTGTCAAGTGGAAAGCGGGTCTGGAGCTCAGGAGAAGGTGAACATCTGGAGTTTTCTTCAGAAAACATCTCCATCTTTTCTAGCTGTGCATGCTCTCAGTTTTACGCGGTGCGTGGCTGTGCTATAATTGCCTGCTCGTCTCCTCTGCCTGGTCCTTGAAGTCGCTTTCAAGAGTTTAGTGATCAACATTGCTGGCAGGAGCACCTGTAAAGATAGCCTGGACATTCTCTCAGCACAGCCACGGCGGCCTCTCACCTGTAGACCCTGTAAGGCTCTGTGAGGTGTGTGTGTGTGTGTTATGTTGTGTGTAGAAGAAGACACTTAGTGTGTGCCCAAGGAGGCCCAAGAGTGACTTTAGGATCAACCAGGAATCTTCGTCCTTATTGTTTTGCTCTGGGCTTTCCCAGACTACGCATTGGAATGCCCAAGTTCTTCCATGCCATGCCTTATCTGTCCAGGCAGTTATAGTGGGATCTGGGATCCCACTTTCTGCTTTCGAGGCAAAGGCTTAACCCCTAAGTCATCTCTCCAGCCCCAGGATGCAGTCTTTCAGAAGTGGTTTGTTAATCTTTACTTGGTGTAGAAGACTTGGTTGATTCTGTTGTTGTTGTCTTTTATGTAGTGGGTGGTGGTATAGGATGCACGTGCACAGATAGGGTGTACTTGCTGTGTGTATGCACCCACAGAAGCTACTGGCTGACTTCAGGAGTCTTCCTTTATTGCTGTCCATGTTACTTCTTAAAATACCTGTGTGTGTGTGCGGGCGTGTGTGCGTGGTGTGCGTGTGTGTGTGTGTGTGTGTATGTGTGTGTGTGTGTGTATCAGAGGGCACTGTATGTCCCTGTGGGAGGACCAAGGGTGACTTCAGGAGTCATCTGGATTGCTTCTACCTCCCTTTTGCTTTGCTCTGGGATTTCCCGACTCCACCTGCCAGGGCCGAAAGTGCAGGCTGCCCGCTGTTTCCGCCTGGCATTTTTTATGTGGGACCTGGGATCCAAACTCAGGACCTTCTGTTTGTGAGGCAGAGTCTTAACCCCTGAGCCATCTCTCCACTCCCTTAAAAACGTGCACAGGACATCTAGGAAGTGCATCGTCGCTATTAACCTTCTGGACCAGTGTGACCATTGTCAACAGTATAGTGAATCAATGGCGACATGACTTCAGAACCGAAGTCCATGCTTTGGCTCAGATACCCCCACTTCTTCCCCTACCCCTTTTCTTCTGTCCTGTGATCCCAATCTGGGATGCCATTTGACCTTTAGTTGTCATGTTTTATTAGGCTCCTCTTGCTGTGACAGTTTAAAATGTGAATCTGATGGCCCAGGAGAGTGGCTCAATGCTAAGGGTGCCTGCGTGTAAACCTGGTGACTTGAGTTTGATCCCCGGGCCCTCATGGTGGAAAGAAAGAACAACTTCCAAAAAAGTTCTCTCTCCTCTCTCTCTCTCTCTCTCTCCTCTCTCCTCTCTTAAATAAATTTAAAAACTTTAAGTGCAAATTTGAACTTTGATGTGAAGATAGAGAGCTGAAGTCTTGATGCATCTGGAGCTTTGCCCTGGGGGGAGCCAAGGAGAGGGAACAGAGCTTCTTTCATGGGTCAGAAACCAAGGTGAGGGGGTGGAAAATCTCAACAGTAAAAGTCTACTGAACAGGCCAGGCACCAACATTAATTCAAGAGAAATGTGTGACGGCTCTAAGCTGCTCATCCCATTGCATTGGGGGAGTTCACTGGCCGTGGTTCTCAAATACGTAACATGGAGCGTCCACCACAGGGCCAGTGAACGCCGCCTGAAACACCTTAGCTGGGATTGAGAAGTTGTAGTCATGTAGTCAAGCAAGAAAGAGGTAGAAGCGGCCCCAGATAATTCCTGAAGTCACTCTTGGTCCTCCATAGGGAACGCATAGTGCCCTTTGATACACCACACACACACACACACACACACACACACCACACACACACACACACAAATAATAAAAAGTTTTAAAAAAAGTACAACTTGCCAAAATGCAGCACATATAAGCTTAGCCCCCCCCCCCACTTCACGGCTCAGGGAACATTGCAGAAGAGGGGCAGCAAGGGTGTAGAGCTTGAAGTGGGAAGGCAGGGGGCCATGCATTGTCTCCTGGACATGACATATTGTGATATACAAGATTTCACAGCAGATAGTGCACTTACACAAGAATTGCATGGGAATGGCTTATCAGCATCTCACGTAAACATCTAGAAGATCTCAAGAAGCTCCACTCAAGCTGATGGGGAAGTACAGGAGATGCTTTCCTCCAGGGTCTATCCGCTGATCTATTATGCTTGCGGGAACATGAATCAGGTCAGACAAAAGTCATCACACGCTAGATGAAGCACAGTGGGCCACGCAAGTGAAAGATTTGAAAATAAGAGGGAGTCTGGCAGGGCAGATGAAGGGTGTAGGAGAAAAGGAGGAGGGATGGATTTGGACTAAGGGTTGAAAATATTTAAAGTCACTATATACATGTATACAACACTAATACGAAAAATAGAGAAAATCAGTGATTTAGGGGGCCAGCGACTAAAGGATAAAGTGAATAAAGGAACTTGTTTACAAACCTGGCGGCTTGATTTTAATCCCCGAACCCCCATGGTAGAAGAAGGGAACCAACTTCTAAAAGTGACCCTCTGATGCACATAGCCTCCGTCTCCCTCCCTTCCTCTCATTTTTCTCATAAATATTTTTAATTTTTTTTTTTTTTTAGTTTTACAACATAAAGAGTGGCTATCCCTAACCCCTCTCCTTCCCCCCTCCCAACCTTCCCCTTTCTCTCCCCCCTCCCCTGTCTTAAACAACTTACCCCTCTCCCTCCCACTCTCTGCTTGCATGGGCCCCCAGGGTTCCCCGAAGGTTGTCTGCTTGAGTAGGGGCTAGGTCTTTGACAGATTAAGTGGCCCTTTCTTGGGCAGACTTGCTGATAGGGACACTCCCTTTCATCTGTCTCGCTCTAGCCCCTAAGTTTCCCACTAGTTCCTGAGTTTCTCTCTCACTGGTCTGGGGGGAATGCTGCAGTCACCCATCGTGAAGGTCTGGTGAGGACAAGTCTCACTGCAGGGAGTCCCTGTCCTGGATTCAGTGGGTCTCCCCGTCTCTAAGCTCGGCAGATCTTACTGCCTCTTCCTTCCTCCCTTCCTTGCTTCCTTCCTCCCTCCTCCTTCCCTCCCACCCTCCCTCCTTTCTCTCTTTCTTTCTTTCTTTCTTTCTTTCTTTCTTCTTTCTTTCTTGCTTTCTTTCTTTCTTTCTTCTTTCTTTCATTAAGACAGATTTTATTAGAGGGTAAAAAAAATGGATTCATGGACATGAGACCTGAGGGACAAGGGAGTTTCTGCCCCCTTTTTCGAAAGATTCCCTAGCCCAGGATGGAAGAGATGGGGGTGCTCTGCATTCTGGTTGAGCTGCTGTCTATTTCACAAATTGCTCACCTTTGGCCTTTGAGATCTTTTCTTATCAACAGCTTCAGCAGCTTCTGCCGTCTCTCAACAGCTATTCCGGGGCCCTTGTTGCTGCCCCTCAGCACGGGTGTGCGGGGACTCATCCTCCTTCTTTCTTTCTCCTCTTGCCTGTTTTCATCTGGTTGGTGGAATCTGCCTCTTCTGCGGAACGCAGGAATCTGGCTGTGTTTGCCAAATATGATATTGGGTTGATCCCTGGCTGTGCTGGACAAAATGTTGCAGATTGTGGGGGAGGTTTTTGTGTGTCCGGGAGATTGAAGCAAGAACACTGCGTGGATTAACTGACAGGTAGTGAGGAGAGAAAGAACAGAACTCATGGATGTGAATTCATGGACTCCAGGCATGGAAACCATGAGGAATGAGGGAAAAGTCAGATAGGAATGCAAGGACTCCAGGTATGGAGTACCATGAGGGACAAGAGAGCCCTTGTAAATATTTTTTTTTTGAATGCAGTGGTAAATCTTTGGGCCTAAAGCTGAATGAGTGAAGGGAAATGCCCATATCAGTGGGATGGCCTGAAGAGATCACCACAGAGGCCTGAACCCCCACGAGAGTAGACAAGCTAGA
>JALPQD010001155.1:0-28757 GCA_023101885.1 Typhlomys cinereus | reverse complement strand
ACATTTAAGACCAGACACATTCTTTCTGAAAAAAAAAAAAAAAAAAAATGTGACAGCAGTCATCCAGATAATTCACCCCAAGTGGGGGTAGGGTGTTGACTGTTATTCCAACACTTGGGAGGTGGGGGCCAGAAGATCAGGAGATCAAGGTCACCCCTCATCATAGAGAGTTTGAGGCTAGCCTGGGCTACAGGAAGCCCTTTCTCAAAAAGAAAAGAGAGAAAAAAGAGGGAGAGGGAGGGGAGAGTGAGAGGAGGGGAAGAGGGGAGGGAGGGGAAGGGAAGGAGGGAGGGGAGGTCCTCAGCTGGAAATCTACTGGCTGGAGTAAGCCATCTCGTTGATGCTTCTGAGCGCTGAAAGTCCATTTCTACTGGCTTGGGGTGGTTTCTCTGGGCAGGGACTGGATACATGATCTTGGAAAGTGTCCTCAGGCTTGGGCCTGCCTAAATTCACACATGACTCTACAGAGGCCTGAACCCCCACGAGAGTAGACAAGCTAGATTGAACCCTGGGATCCATAGAAGCACACAGACGGAAGGGTGGAAGAAGTGGGAGGGAATGGTGAAGGGAAGGGAGGGGAAAGAAGAAAGGAGGAGGGAAGAAACTGGAATGAATATTCAATATGCTTGTAAAAGTAGAAAATTTTAAAAATAGAAGAAAGAAACAAAAAGAATAAACAAAAAAACAAACAAACAAAAATGACAGGCAGAAATGGTGGCAGCCTGCATACTTCAGGCCCCGGTGGGCAGAACCTGGGAAATCCCAGAGCCAAGCAAAAAGAAGGTAGAAGCAATCCAGAATGATTCCTGAAGTCATTCTTGATCCTCTACAGGGTCACACAGTGCTCTCTGATACATCACACACACACACACACATACACACACACACACACACACACACACAACACACACGCATGCAAAATAAATAAAGTTTAAGATTTCTTTAAAAATGCAGTGGTATAGTTACAGAGAATGAAGACTTAACATTTTCCCGATGTCATTCCTCAACACATGAGCATGAAATTAGTATATCTTTGGATTGTTTTATGTAAGTCAAATGAGCACATCCATCTTATTAGTATGTAAATATGCTATGGTCTTTAATAAATGGTAAATTTATATGTATATCATAGAATAGTTTTAATATATGGTTTTCTTGATTTATCCTCAGTAAATGCCTGATATTTTATGTATTTTATATATTGATGTATCTGGGATCACAGACCACAACAATTTCTAGGTATCATGGGGTCACGAATGGAAAGAATCTAAGGGGCCCCAACACAGGTCACTTACTGACCACTGGCTTCAGTAGCCCACAGATGTGCTCACAGCTTGCATCTTGCTCCCCGTCCTTCTAAGCCGCCACCTACCCCCTGCCAACATCCACTTCCCAGCCCCAACTGCACACCCCTAACGGAAGCTCTGCAAGAATGGGAAGGCAGCACCTTTGGACACCTGTTTCCCCACTACACCTCACTTCTCCCAGGTTCCCGCCCCCCTTGGCACACTCAGTCCCTGGCATGGTGACCTCGTTGTCTAGAACACCCAGCACTGGTGGCTCTGGGGAGAGTCAGCAACCAGCAGCTCTGAGGTTACTCCGGTCGCACCTGACCCCATCTTGCCTTGGGTCCCACCAAGAGGATGAATCTGCTGCTTGATCTTTGAGGTTATGTGAGCTTCATTCCCCCACCTGTTTGGCACTCATCAAAGTGCTGGTGTTGCTCAGACTACAGATGAACCTGTGTCGGGGCCATGTGCTGCTTAGTAGAGATCTTAATTCAGGCCCACAAGAATATGTATATGTACGTATACATAAGAGTGTGTGTGTGTGTGTGTGTGCGTGTGTGTGTGTGTGTGTGTGCGCGTGTGTGTGTGAGTTCACACTGTGAGCCCAGGCTTTATTTATGTGTATGCATGCATGTGTTGCACTTATGTGGATGGGTGTGTATGTGGAGGCCAAAGGACAGCCTTAAATGCCATCCTTAACAATTCCTTCCACCTTCTTTGAGGCAGTTCTCTCGTTGGCCTGGAGCTAGTGGGCCCCAGAGATCTCTGCCTGCCCAGCACCGGAAGTATAAGCACGTGCCACTACATGAGCATTTTCATGAGGATTCTGGGATCAAACCTAGATCCTCAGGCAAGCACTTTATCAGCTAAGCTGTCTCCCTGGTTCGATTATTGATCTTTCAAATAAAAATTGTGTGTGTTTGTAGTGTTTGGACATACTTATCTATGAGCGTGAGAAACTCAGGTCAGGGTTCCACTTTGCCTACTGCGTTGGGTACTGTGTGAGCCCTTGTTCGAGCTCGTAATCAATAAAGGACTCTTATGCTATTACATCGGTGGTCGACTTCAGTGGGTTTCTTTGGACTTTGTGATCCGGGCATAACAGTGTGTGTGGCGTTTGGATATGTGTATGAGTATATATGCATGTGTGTGGTGGACGTTTGGACATGTGTGTGTGAGTGTGTGCATGTGTGTGTGTGGTGCCTGTGCCTGTGGTGTTTGAACATGTGTATATATGAGTGTGTGTGTGTATGTATAGTGTTAGACATGTACATGAGTGCCTGTGTATGTGTGCAGTGTTTGAACATGTATGTATATGAATGCGAGAGGGGGAGGGTGATGTGATGTGTGAAGTGTTGGATGTGTGGAGGTTGGATGCTGGAAGTGTAGAGGGTGTTGTGGGGTGGGGAGTGGGGTATTTCTGGACCGTGATGAGTGTGGGTTTCATGTGATTAGAGTGTTTGAAGAGATAGTGCGTGGGTAAAGGAGAGCATGAGTGTAAACATAGCTGATGATGTGGTTGAATTTGATATATGGTGTATTGGGTGGTACATGTGTCAGATATGTTGGTTAGAGAATGTGTACAGTGTGGTGTGTGTGTGGTAATTTGGACACCCATTAGTGTTGGTGAGGTGCTACCACATACACGTGTGTGGTATTTACACGTGTGTGCATGAGTACGTATACTGTGTGCTCACACAGAGAGGCCAGAGGAGGACATCAAATATCCTGTTTGGACATGCCCTGTGTGTGTGTGTGTGTGTGTATGTGAGTGTGTGTGTACATATCCTGTGTGTTCACACAGAGAGAGGCCAGAGGAGGACATCAGGTGTCCAGTTTGGATAATAATCTCGCTGAATCTGGAGCTAGGCTGTCAGCTGACAAACCCCAGAGACCTCCTATGACCCAAAGCACTGGGGTCACAGATACAGGTGCAGCTCTGTGCGGGTCAGGTCAGGTGGTCCTCGTGCTTGTGTGGCAGGTGCCCTTACCCACCGAGCCCCCCTCAGAGTCTGAGTGGATTCTATGAGGCAAGGTTCTCCTTTGTAACTCCGGCTGGTGTGGCATTCATTACATATAACTAGGGCTGGCCCCCATCTGGCAATCCTCCTGTCAGCCCTGAAGTGCTGGGATGACAGGTATGTGCCACCATGTCTGGCATGCCCGAGGTCCATGATGGGAGCTGGTGAGCAGACCCATAAGTGCCTTCTGTCTGTTCGGTGTGAAGTGAACTTAATCTTATCAAGTGTGTGAACTTCATCTCTTCAAGCGACCCCTGGGTCACACAGACCAGCTTCAGCTGTAGACGCAGATTGGGTGGCTGGAAACTTCCCGCCATTGCGGCCTGCACCCACCAGGCCCCCGAGTGAGTCTCCCACCACCCCTGATCGAGAAGCGCCACTTCCATTCACAGCAGGAAGGTGGCTGTCAGCTGACAATGTTCTGAGCTCGACAGACAATGCAATGTCCTTTATTTCCCAGGAGAATGGCCTGTGTCTGCTATTCCGTGTCTGGTTATCAAATGTTGAGGGCAGCTCATGAAGGAAGAAGGTTCTCAAAGGAAGTGGAGCCGTGAAGAGCAAGTCAGTGGCTCCTACCAGGCCCTGCCTGGATTCTGAGTTGCTTCAAGGAGCTAGGAGGGCCGTGAATTGCCTAGGGCTTGCCTGGGATGCAGGAAGCACATCCTGTAGGAGACTCAGGCGGGTGATCTCTTCAGGCCATCCCACTGATATGGGCATTTCCCTTCACTCATTCAGCTTTAGGCCCAAAAATTTACCACTGCATTCAAAAAAAAAAATTTACAAGGGCTCTCTTGTCCCTCATGGTACTCCCTGGAGTCCTTGCATTCCTATCTGACTTTTCCCTCATTCCTCATGGTTTCCATGCCTGGAGTCCATGAATTCACATCCATGAGTTCTGTTCTTTCTCTCCTCACATACTCTGTCAGTTAATCCACGCAGTGTTCTTGCTTCAATCTCCCGGACACACAAAAACCTCCCCCACAATCTGCAACATTTTGTCCAGCACAGCCAGGAGATCAACCCAATATCATATTTGGCAAACACAGCCAGATTCCTGCGTTCCGCAGAAGAGGCAGATTCCACCAACCAAGATGAAAACAGGCAAGAGGAGAAAGAAAGAAGGAGGATGAGTCCCCGCACACCCGTGCTGAGGAGGCAGCAACAAGGGCCCCGGAATAGCTGTTGAGAGACGGCAGAAGCTGCTGAAGCTGTTGATAAGAAAAGATCTCAACGGCCAAAGGTGAGCAATTTGTGAAATAGACAGCAGCCATCAACCAGAATGCAGAGCACCCCCAATCTCTTCCATCCTGAGGCTCAGGGAATCTTTCGAAAAAGGGGGCAGAACTCCCTTGTCCCTCAGGGTCTCATGTCCATGAATTCCATTTTTTTTACCCTCTAATAAAATCTGTCTTAATGAAAGAAAGAAAGAAAGAAAGAAAGAAAGAAAGAAAGAAAGAAAGAAAGAAAGAAAGAAAGAAAGAAAGAAAGAGGAAAGGAGGGAGGGTGGGAGGGAAGGAAGGAGGGAGGAAGGAAGCAAGGAAGGGAGGAAGGAAGAGGCAGTAAGATCTGCAGAGCTTAGAGACGGGGAGACCCACTGAAGTCCAGGACAGGGACTCACTGCAGTGAGACTTGTCCTCACCAGACCTTCACGATGGGTGACATAGCAGCATTCCCCCCATAGACCAGTGAGAGAGAAACTCAGGAACTAGTGGGAAACTTAGGGGCTAGAGCGAGACAGATGAAAGGGAGTGTCCCTATCAGCAAGTCTGCCCAAGAAAGGGCCACTTAATCTGTCAAAAGACCTAAGCCCCTACTCAAGCAGACAACCTTCGGGGAACCCTGGGGCCCATGCAAGCAGAGAGTGGGAGGGAGAGGGGTAAGTTGTTGAAGACAGGGGAGGGGAGGAGAGAAAGGGGAAGGTTGGGAGGGGGGAAGGAGAGGGGTTAGGGATAGCCACTCTTTATGTTTGTAAAACTAAAAAAAAAAAAAATTAAAAATATTTATGAGAAAATAAGAGGAAGGGAGGGAGACGGAGGCTATGTGCATCAGAGGGTCACTTTTAGAAGTTGGTTCCCTTCTTCTACCATGGGGGTTCGGGGATTAAACTCAAGCCGCCAGGTTTGTAAACAAGTTCCTTTATTCACTTTATCCTTTAGTCGCTGGCCCCCTAAATCACTGTATTTCTCTATTCTTTTCGTATTTAGTGTTGTATACATGTATATAGTGACTTTATAATATTTTCAACCCTTAGTCCCAAATCCCATCCCTCCTCCTTTTCTCCTTACAACCCTTCATCTGCCCTGCCAGACTCCCTCTTATTTTCAAATCTTTTCACTTGCGTGGCCCACTGTGCTTCATCTAGCGTGTGATGACTTTTGTCTGACCTGATTCATGTTCCAGCAAGCATAATAGAGCAGCGGATAGACCATGGAGGAAAGCATCTCCTGTACTTCCCCATCAGCTTGAGTGGAGCTTCTTGAGATCTTCTAGATGTTACGGTGAGATGCTGATAAGCCAATTCCCATGCAATTCTTGTGTAAGTACACGTATCTGCTGTGAAATCTTGTATATCACAAATATGTCATGTCCAGGAGACAATGCATGGCCCCCTGCCTTCCCACTTCAAGCTCTTACACCCTTGCTGCCCCCTCTTCTGCAATGTTCCCTGAACCGTGAAGTGGGGGGAGGGGGGCTAAGCTTATATGTGCTGCATTTTGGCAAGTTGTACTTTTTTTAAAAACTTTTTATTATTTGTGTGTGTGTGTGTGTGTGTGTGTGTGTGTGTGTGTGTGTGTGTGTGGTGTATCAAAGGGCACTATGCGTTCCCTATGGAGGACCAAGAGTGACTTCAGGAATTATTCTGGGCCGCTTCTACCTCTTTCTTGCTTGACTACATGACTACAACATTCTCAAATCCCAGCTAAGGTGTTTCAGGCGGCGTTCACTGGCCCTGTGGTGAGACGCTCATGTTACGTATTTGAGAACCACGGCCACAGTGAACTCCCACAATGCAATGTGGATGAGCAGCTTAGAGCCGTCACACATTTCTCTTGAATTAATGTTTGGTGACTGCCTGTTCAGTAGACTTTTACTGTTGCAGATTTTCCACCCCCCTCACCTTGAGTTTCATGACCCATGAAAGAAGCTCTGTTCCCTCTCCTTGGCTCCCCCAGGGCAAAGCTCCAGATGCATCAAGACTTCAGCCTCTATATCTTCACATCAAAGTTCAAATTTGCACTTAAAGTTTTTAAATTTATTTAAGAGAGGAGAGAGGAGAGAGAGAGAGAACTTTTTTGGAAGTTAGTTCTTTCTTTCCACCATGAGGGCCCCGGGGATCAAACTCAAGTCACCAGGTTTACACGCAGGCACCCTTAGCACTTGAGCCATCTCATGGGCCATCAGATTCACATTTTAAACTGTCACAGCAAGAGGAGCCTAATAAAACATGACAACTAAAGGTCAAATGGCATCCCAGATTGGGATCCAAGGACAGAAAGAAAAGGGGTAGGGGAAGAAGTGGGGGTATCTGAGCCAAAGCATGGACTTCGGTTCATGAAGTCATGTCGCCATTGATTCACTATACTTGTGACAATGGTCACACTGGTCCAGAAGGTTAATAGCGACGATGCACTTCCTAAGATTGTCCTGTGCACGTATTTTAAGGGAGTGGAGAGATGGCTCAGGGGTTAAGACTCTGCCTCACAAACAGAAGGTCCTGAGTTTGGATTCCAGGTCCCACATAAAAAATGCCAGGCGGAAACAGCGGGCAGCCTGCACTTTCGGCCCTGGCAGGTGGAGTCTGGGAAATCCCAGAGCAAAGCAAAAGGGAGGTAGAAGCAATCCAGATGACTCCTGAAGTCACCCTTGGTCCTCCACAGGGACATACAGTGCCCTCTGATACACACACATACACACATACACACACACACACACACACGCACACACGCACACACGCACGCACACACACACAGAGTATTTTAAGAAGTAACATGGACAGCAATAAAGGAAGACTCCTGAAGTCAGCCAGTAGCTTCTGTGGGTGCATACACACAGCAAGTACACCCTTATCTGTGCACGTGCATCCATATACCACACCCACTACATAAAAGACAACAACAACAGAATCAACCAAGTCTTCTACACCAAGTAAAGATTAACAAACACCTTCTGAAAGACTGCATCCTGGGGGCTGGAGAGATGACTTAGGGGTTAAAGCCTTTGCCTCGAAAGCAGAAAGTGGGATCCCAGATCCCACATATAACTGCCTGGACAGATAAGGCATGGCATGGAAGAACTTGGGCATTCCAATGCGTAGTCTGGGAAAGCCCAGAGCAAAACAATAAGGACGAAGATTCCTGGGTTGATTCCTAAAGTCACTCTTGGGCCTCCTTGGGCACACACTAAAGTGTCTTCTTCTACACACACACATACACACACACACACACCTCACAGAGCCTTACAGGGTCTACAGGTTGAGAGGCCGCAGTGGCTGTGCTGAGAGAATGTCCAGGCTATCTTTACAGGATGCTCATGCCAGCACTGTTGATCACAGTAAACTCTTGAAAGCGACTTCAAGGACCAGGCAGAGGAGACGAGCAGGCAAATTATAGCACAGCCACGCACCGCGTAAAACTGAGAGCATGCAGCGTAGAAAAGATGGAGATGTTTTCTGAAGAAAACTCCAGATGTTCACCTTCTCCTGAGCTCCAGACCCGCTTTCCACTTGACAGTCTGGTGCCAGGAGGAAGATACAGCTGCCTGACCTCCAAGTCAGGGAGCCGCTCCAGAGGTCAAGTTTTCTGCCCCACCTGGGCCACTCAGACAGGTGTAACTCGGTCTTTTCTCAGCGCTGGCTACAGCCCCCTAGTGCATGCTACTCCCATCCCCAGCCTTCTGTCCCGATCATTTCTCCTGCAGGAGTCAACGTCTTGGGAAAGCTTCCTGAGGACCCAGAATGCGTCTAAGTCACTCCGGAAATATTTGTGACAGTTCTCCATGGCCGAGGAGGTCCGGGTCACGAGCTCAGAATGAGTGAGGAAATACTGGGTTACAGGCTGGCTCCCCAACTGTCGTAGGGACAGGATGGTGTCCAGGGCACACCGCCGAGATTTCCATGTTCTTGGGTCCCAGGACGATGAACTAGACCAGAGACCCATGGATAGTCAATAGAAATAGAGGTAATTTATTAAACAGGAGAAAGACATTCCCAAGGGTGGAAGTGAGCTAGTGAGCTGGGAGGATGTTGCTCCAAAGCCCCACGTCTGTGGGCTGTCACGGAAGAGCCTTGTACATGGGAGGCTCTTATCACGCATGTTCTGTGTGTTACATGTTGTCCAGATACAGAGGGTTTTCCAGCCTTCCCCTGTCATCTGGATTTTTCCACATGTTGACTTTGATATCCCTCTCTCCACACCCCCACTTTCCTACTCCAACTAGTAGTTGTCTTTGAGGTCAAGAGCCACCTTTAGACATTAAACTTAGCAGGGGAGAATTGAAGAAACATGGTATTTGCTTGGTTTCAAAATGCTCACCCCCAAACAAATGTGTATTCATAACAAAGGGGGGGGGGAGAAACAGAAACTTTTGAGAGCAGAGAAACCTTTAGATAAGTGATCAAAGTGAGCATCAACGTGGCATCGTGGACCTGTGTTCTGACACAGAACGAAGGGCAGGTCTCCTCTGAGGTATCCTTTCAGGTAGGGTGCGGCCTCACTCCAACTATGAGAAAGCATCATATAAACACAAACTGAAGGGCATTGTAATAAAAAATAATAAATAAATAAACTAGCTACTAGTGTTTTTATTCTTGAGTCCTGTAGCCCTGGCAGATCTCAGATTCAGGATCCTGTTGACTCGGCCTCACAGTGTGCTGGAAGCATAGCTTTGTGGTATGTGCCCAGCAGCCTCCACCCGTACACATTCACCATATCGCGGCTAGCAAGAGACAGACACGGAGTCTCTCTTACCAGTTCCAAGGTTGCCGCGGACACAGGTCCTGAGCTCACACCTAGGCGGCTCCAGAGGCCGCCACCCTTTCGGGGTTTCCTCAATGGGCTAGAGCCAGGAGTGCTGGACAGCTCGACGGTCACTCTCTGGGATGGCCCACAGGGTACTTTCCCGCAGTCGGGTTTCAGGTCTGCAGGAGGTGGGGGGAAAGCCGGGGAGTCCAGAATCTATGGAGACAGAGTTGCAGGTCACTCTTATCTCCCTCTGGACTCCCGGCGTGGCTCAGTCCTGCTCCTTAAGCACCATCTTTATTGCTTATCAATATACTGCACACAAAGTTCAACATCACACGGGGGGGGGGGGGGGGTCCACACACAGGTCACCTATCAATGTTTCAAACAGGTTAGCACCCACTACATCACTGCCCTGGTGGGCGCGCAGGCCCATCCTGTCACTCATTCTTATCGACTCACAGCACACTGGCTTGGGCTCGCAGGCCCCTGCTTCAATACTTCAACTTAAACACTCCTAACTTGGGCTCTCAGGCCCTGTGTTTATTTATTTACTTTTAGCACTTTAAATTTAAATTAGCATCTGAAATGGATAGTTGTTAGGTGGATTCCTCTTCTGGGAAGTGAGTTTACCTCCTGTCTGTTTTCAAATGGCTTTTGTTCTTCTCAGGACTGGGGAGGTTAAAACTTCCCCCCTACAGTTCCTTCCCTAAGTATTTTGAGATATGTTAATGCATGCATCACACAAGATTATGCACATTTAAGTAACCAGGTAACTCTGTTTTGAGACACTCATTGTTTGTCCGTTCCCTTTGAGCAACTAAGTGTCACGCCTGCTTTTAACTCTACCGGGAGACATCACGTCTGGTCCCTCTCAGCAAGTAGATGTCACTCCTGCCTTTTCTTTGTTAGTCAGAATGTATACATTTAACATAATCCTGTAAAGAATTTGGCTCTGCTCTTCTTTGATTGTTTTCCTGTAAGTACTCACTTATGCTACAATAAAATTGGCTTAGATGATGGAGGACATCCTAGGCTCCCTTGGATCCAGAGCCTGGATTCCTAATTCCTACAGCTTCCACTTCTGCTTCCTGCCTTTTAGGTATGGGTTTGTGCTGGTTCGCGGTCCCAGACAACACACACGTTAGAAAAATAAAAAATCTTAAGATGAGAAACAAAGAGACTGAGCAACTGTCATAGACAAAGATGCTAAGGAGACAGGACGATCAAATGCAACCTGAATGCCAGATCCCAGGACACAATCAAAATGAGTGGGCGAGTGAGTTTGTACCCAACCCGATGGCAAGGCTAACTTCCCAGTTTTCCTGTCCATCTACCATGTGAGTTCTAGGAATCTAACTCAGGTCACCAGGGTTACATTCAGGCACTTCTACCCACTGAGCCGCCTCACCATCCCTTGAATACCTGTTTTGGAGATCCAGTTGAACCTTAGGAGCCTCCCTGTACCGATTTCCCATACTGCCTTGCGCGGCACTTCAAAATGCAGCTGCCTAAAATAATCATTTGATTTGCTCACAATTCTGTGAATCAACAGTGCAGGCTGGGTTTGGCTGGGAAATGCTTCGCTGGTTTCTCCTAGGCTCATGAGTGTGATGGGTTTTCTGGTGGTCGTCCTGGGCCTCAAAGACCCTAGATGGCCTTATTTGTGTATTTGACTCTTTATGCCGGCAACAGTCAGTCTCATGAGCTTCAGCTGGGATGGCATTTCCTGCTTGGCACAGCCTCTCGCACTCGCTTAGTAGGTCTGCTGGGGTGGGGGGGGCAGTACCCACTTCCAGCTTGACAGAGTGAAAGAGATCAGAGCAGAAGCTACTTGGTCTGAGGTGGATGGAGCTGCCTCATTTTCAAAACTCCAAGTCCATGGAGGAAAGCTCAAATTCAAGGAGAGAAACAAGACTTCTTTATCACTTTCTTAAGAACTGAGGAGAATGCTTTGCAAATTCTGCAGAAAGTGGCCCATCCTCTGTAAGGCCATGTTCAGCTCCTGGCATGCATGCGTTCAGTCATCAGTTTTTCTGTCTTCCTAGAGTAGCATGCTTTCTCCTAGGATCCATCTTGGTGATTCTCTATTCTCTAACCATATCCACCAATGCACTTTGTATCCCCCCCCCCCCCCGAGTGTGCAGGTACGCATCACAGAGACGGGTTGCAAAGGGGGCGTGCTCAGGGCGATGCAAGGAGGTACTGAAGCCATTCTTAGAAATGACCTCCGTAGACATCCAGCTCCATAGATCCAGGCTTTGCCCTTAAAAAGTCAGTGCAGCTGCTGACTAGGATGCTGTAGGGAAAGTGCCATGAGATGGGATGCGGGTGCAGAAGAAAGCTAGAAGCGCCCTGGCACATGTCTGGGAGCTAACAGGAAGTGAGCTTGCCCTCTCAATCCTAGGTCAAGGGCTCCCTTAAATCCTAAAGCAAAATGCCTCAATCTCACACTCTCCGCGAATCAGCTAGGTTTCACACGCAGTGCTGGATGAGACATGGAAGGTTTTCAGACAAGCTTTAGTGCAGAACTGGATTTGGAGTTCACCCTTGGCAAAGTCCCCTCTCCCTCCCTCCCAGGTGAGCTCTTGCCCTTTTCTCCAGTGATGGCTCAGGAGAGGTCCAGCTTCCCACACTGCAGCGGCAGGAAACCCCGAGGGCGTGCGTCTGATAGCACAGAAGGCCAAGTCCTGGCTAAGCTATCCACAGTGTGATACTGAGCGTGTTTCCTCATCTGAGCAATGTGGACTCAAGGAGCTTTCGCAAGAACTAAGTAGAATAATGTGCAAACACTGCGGAAATTGCTCCATCTTCTGAGAGGTCACGTTCAGCTCCTGAGCGCATTCATGCACGCATTGCATGCGTTCAGTGGTCAGTTATTCTGTCTGCCTAGAGCAGTGTGCTTTCTCTGAGGATCCATCCTGATGTGTTTCCAAACATTTCTACCAGTGCACTTTGTACCTTTTTTTTTTTTTTTTTTTTGGTATATAGGTGCAGGTATGTGTGTACGTGTGTATGCGTACGTGCTTGTATGTGTGTGTATGTGTGCGGGTGTGTGTAAAAAGGCACTATGGATGACTGTAGAGGCCCAAGGGTTTCTTTGGGAATCATCCTGGATTGTTGTACTTTCTTACTGCTTTGTTCTGGGGCCACTGCTATTCCCATTCAGTGTTTTTTACTTGGTATCTGGGATCCGAACTCAGGTCCTTTTGCTTTTGAGGCAAAGGCTTAATCCTGAGCCATATCTCTAGCTCCCCACCAATGTACTTTTGAGTGTCAACCACCATCTTCTTCCTTATCCTCTTCCTTATTGTAAGGCCAACATCATAGTTAGATACATATGTCAGCCTGACAATTGAAACTCAAGCTCTGGGCACGTTGACAAATAATAAGTAGTTGATTTAAACCCTGAGCAAACCAGTAGGAGATTGTCCAACTGATGGCCCAGCCTATGGTGGAGCGAGCCCCTGGCTAAGATGGAGCTGATTGTGTTGTGCCCAGATTCTCGGGTCCCAAAAATCAACAAGGAGCCAACGCCGGCTGCAAATAGCATGAAGGTCTTTATTAGCAGATTCAAACCTGGGCTCACAAATGGCCAACAGAAGCGTTGAGCAGGGAATAGCGTGGCCCTTTGTCCAGGTGAAGTTTTATAGCTTACTGGCAAGGGGAGGAGGCCTCCAACTTAGTAGTTTCATGATTGGCTAACAGCCAACAGTTTTGGCGTGCAGGGATTGGTCCCCCAGCCCCCGTGTCTGTGAGCAGTATGAATTGCAACCTTACTACCCACAACACCTGAGATTTTCTCTTCTGTTACTGACAAATGGTTGCTGGCCTCTGATTGGCCTATGCCCAGGCCGGCGCTGCCCTGGGGCAGCCCATAGACTTTATGGTAAGGGGAGGAATGGGGGTGGGCAACTCCAGCTTGCTGAAATGTTCTTTTCAGGTACTCAGCTAGGCCGCATTCCAAACTCCCAGCCTGTCTCTAGTTAGAGCTAATGGCTGTGCTCTGACTGGGCCACATTATGAAAGCTATATACTTGTGGAGAAACATACTTAAAAAGAACTAAAAGAAAACCAAAATCGGGTTCTAGGTCTCCTCAGTTGGGATTGTTGGCATTCTTTGGCTATACTCCGCCAGGGTGTTGTCTGTCTGGCAAATTGAGTTTTCTCCTCTCGGTAGTGATGTTGGTATGAACTCTCTTGCCAAGCTAAATTAAGAACTGTGACAGGACAATCCTAAGTCAAAATAAAGCTCCTTTTGTTGTGAATTTATTGGCAACGATATAGAGTAACTGCCAACAGCCAATCAGTTTCCTTTCTTTAAATCCTTCTTTTTTCTAGATGCTGTCGGTGCTGAGGATTGATCCAAGGACTTCCCACCTGCTAGGCATGAGCTCGCCACTGAGCCACACAGCTCAGCCCCATCCTGAGATCTTCTAATGTGAGAACATCAAGAAGCGGACATAGTGCCGGCATCAGAAGACTCTCGTGCTATTGGTGGTTGTGTTTCTCTCACTACAGGGAAGAGCCAGAACACAGGCAGAAGGTACAAGTGAATTCTGGTTTGGGTCAGGCTTTGGTTCCAGCTGTCACGCACACCCTCCTCTTCCTGAAGTCATGAGTCTTTTTCCACAGAAACTTCCTTTTGCCTAAACTCACAGCGGAAGGAATTTGTCACTAAGACAATTGATTTGTTCAATGTTTATTGAGAAATCCCATCTGGCCAGCTCTGGAGACTCAGCCTAAGACCTCTGTTCTAAAGGCAGAGCAGACAAAAAGCATTGTGAAAGGACCACCTTTGCTGGAGCTCAGAAGGCTTCATGAAGAAGGCAGTGATAGTGTCTGTCTTGAGCCTCAGGTCTGTGGGTCTCCCTGGTGGGGTGGGGCTCAAAGAAACTGGAAATATTTATTTGTTTCCTTGCTTTTTGCAAAAGGGTCTTCTACAGTCCAGTTTGGCCTCAGCCTTGCTATGTAGCTTGCATGACCTCGAACTCTCTGACCCTCCCTCTTGAGTGTAGAGTTTACAGACATCTACCACCACACCAGGTGCACACAGTGCTAGAGATCAAACCCAAGGGCCTCCTGCATGCTAAGCAAGCAGTAGCTGAAACCAAAATGCTCCCGAAAGAGGAACATTCTAGAAAAGTCCTGGTAGTTAGTGTAAAGACCCAGGATGTGGGTGAACATGACCTTTCTGGGGGAACAGAGGCATTCCCTGGGGACCGAGGCTCAGTCGGAAAAGGCAGCAAGGTCAAACAAAGGGCCTCCTGGAGCAGGTTTGAGAGCACAGCACTTGTGAATGACAGCTAAGGGGCTGGTAGAGGGAATGGAGGGTATCTATACCTGCTGGAATCGCTGCACCAGGTGAGCCTCGGGGCTGGCGGAGCTGCTCACAGTGCTACTCTGGTGGCTCACAGTGTGTTTATCTGGACCTTCGCCTTTAACTAGAGGTGCCAGCAAGAGAGAAGGGAGCTCAGCCATGCGGAGGAGCTCAGCTCTCAAAGATGCTCATGCCTGAACGCCGTCATCAGCCGCTGGGGGGCTGACCACTCTAGGTATCATTTATGTGCTCGCCTGAAAGCCTGGAGCAGAATTTCCCTGGCAACGAACACATCTGTTGGAGACCAATAATATGTGAGCCCTGTGGTTCATGCGGGAATGAGGCAGATAATTTAGAAGAGCGGATCTTTGTGGAGATCCCCTTAGCTGTCTGCCTGTATCCAGAGAAGAGGCTTCCATCCAGGGGTGAGAGCCCCAGTCTCCTCAAGCAGTCTTTAGGTGACAGGTATCAGACTGGGGGTAGCGGGGGATTAATGAGCCAAGCAGAAGGCGCCTTCATCCAGGGCAGCCGAAAAGTGGAGGCCAGACAGGACAGCTTGATCAGCTCAAGGCATAAGGACTGCCCGGACATGCTCAAAGGCATGGTCAGAAACCAAGGCAGATCAGAGAGGACAGAAGGAGACAGTGTGAGCTGGTGATTAGCCAGAGAGCCTGCAAAGGCCGGACAGACGGAATCCTGTTCATCCACCCAATCCCGGAGCACCTTGCTCAGGCTTCTGCAACCTGAGGCACAAGGATGCTGCGTGCCGTTTGACCTGGAGTGCTCACCTGTCTGTGAAGGCCCCGAAGACAGGGCCTGGCTTGCTCCATGGCTACATGGTCCTGATTCAGCCTAGGTCTACTGTAGGGCAGAGACTGGCCCAGGAGGAGTTGCAGCTAAATAAAGGACCACTTAAGAGGCTTCACAAGGACTTCAGGGAAAGCAGAGAGCCAGCAGCAGGTGGGGGGCAGGGCAGCCCCAGAGATTACAGGGAGCACAGGATGCAGGAAAGGAGCATAAGATGAAGGAAGCCCAGACTAGGACAGCTTGGCTGGGAGCAAATTTAGGGCGAGGGGTCAGACCAAGCCAGGAGCTCCCACTAGTTTGTGAAGCACAGGAGGCCAGAGCAACAAGGCCAGAGCTACAGAAAAATGATGGCCCTGTGGGGGGGGGCAGAGGCAAGGGGGTCTGGGAACCTGAGCCCCCACAGAAGAGGTCAATGGGAGTTAGGAGATAACTCAGTCTGTAAAGTGCTTGTTGCACAATCATGGGAACCCAAATTCAATCCCAGTACCTATGTAAAAAAGCACATGTGATGGTTTGTGCTTGTAATCTCAGTGCTGGGGAGGCAGCGACAGGCAGAAACCTAGGGTTCAGGCAGCCCAACCTACTTGGTGAGTTCCAGGCAACCAAGAGACCTGTGTCTAAAACAAGGTGGACAACATCTGAACAGAAACAACTCTGAGATTGTCCTCTGGTCTACACACATGCACACACACATGCACACACACACGCACACACACACACACACATAGAGTATGTGCAGTAGCACCCAAGCATACATATGCACCTGCATATGTATATATATATAGAGAGAGAGAGTGAGAGACACTGCATGTATACTAACACCCACACATGCCTGCATGCTTGCATACATACATGTGTACATGCACATACACTGCATGTGCAACTGCAATATATATATATACACACACTGCATATGCACCAGTACTCACACATATGTATGCATTTGCATATATACACATGCATACACACACACACACACACACACACACACACACACACACACACACACAGAGCTCAATGGAAGCAAAATACAAGAGCTGAGCTCTGGCCCAGCCACCTCTGGGGTGCTCACAGTAATCAAGATCTGCATCTAGGCTTCCAAACCTCCAGGGACAAGGTGGCCAGAGCCAGGATCCATGCGCGGAAGCTGAGCCAGCTGGCATCTGGCAGAGCGGGAGGACCCTGCAATCGGGTGAGCAGGGGACTGCTTAGAGGAGGCTCTTGCCCTAGGGACCTCCGTCACCTGCCAGTGTCACACAGGCCTTGCCAGCTGGATGCTGGGTTGGTAGGGGAGAGGTGGTGGGAACCACAGGACTGTAGGAGGGGTGACCAGGGACAGAGCCACTCCTCCTGGAGCACAAACGCAGGGTGAGCAGGATTTAGCCGGGTGCTGGGGCCGGCTGCAAGCACTGCAGGCAAGCACTGCGGGCAAGCACTCAAGCACTCAGGGGCAGACAGAGGCCAAGTTAGAGGAGTGGCTGGAAGCCCAAGGAGGTTGAGGCAGAGTTGAATGCTGTGATTGTAAAAGTGGGGCACCGGGGACGAACTGCAAGTTTGGAGCAGCAAGTCAGGGTGTGTGTTTGAAAGAACTGTAGACTCACAACTGCCAGTCCACAATCCTTCACCCCAAGGCCCGTCATGCTTATACCGTGGTCTTCTTGGGCGGCTCTGGCCTTAGACTCTGAATAGAGGCGTTCAAGAGGGCTGAGAGCAGGGGAGTGGCCTGCGATGCTCCCACCTCTGAGAGTACCCGCTCCAGCAGATCCCCTGTTGCGCAGCGACTGTGGAAGAGATGAAGCCAGGCGTGCCCAGACGCAGAATGCCAGGGCATGGGATGATGCAAGTTCACCAAGCCCTGAATCTCTTCCAGAATGGAACCCCCCCACACCCCCTTGTAGGAATTTATTGAATTCTCAAGCAGTTGGGCCTGCTCTACCCTGCCTTGGCCTCCCATTCCTGGCTTCCCGTTGGGCTGGTCTGCCCAAGCTCCAGGGCTCCAGTGCCACATATTGGGCCCTGCCCTCCCCTATACCTGCGTCAATGCCTCGGCCTGCCTCCTGCCCCAGGCTTAAAAAGGGTGCTCGCCCTGGGCTTGGCTCCCCATCAACGACATGAGGCTCCCCTCGGTTAGGCGGACTTGGGCTTGGCTGTGTTTCTGAGCCACGTCCTGCCCCAACCCTGCCACTCTCTAGCTCAGCGTCTGCGAGTGACGCCTGGGTTCCCAGGACCTGCCCTGGCAGGAATTGTGCAGCGGCCCTCTCCGCACAGCTCTAGCTGGTGGAAACCAAAGGATGCATAAGGCAGGTGGACTCTCCAGCCCTCGGTCCTTGCCCAGACCCCCTGGCCATTCCTCATGTGTTCCCTATACCACGGCCAAGCCACAGTTTGTAACATTTCCTCGGAGCCCTTAGGAAAGAGACTTTTAGGATGCAGGATTGGGAAAGGATGATTGATCGCTTTTAGAGCAGCAGGATGACAGACTAGAGTTAATTCCTGCCAAAGTCAGGAAGAAAGGAAGGCAATACCTGGAACAGGTCTCTGTGTGTGTGTGTGTATGTGTGTGTGTGTGTGTGTGTGTGTGTGTGTGTGTGTGTGTATCAGAAGGCATGGAGGGAGAGTAAAACAACAAAGATCATTTTTTGGAAATTATGAGCAGCAACTTGACTATTGCACTGAGCACAGACTGCAGCGGAGATCCCCACAATGCAGGAGCATGTGTCTCTGATGTAGGAAGCAAAGGTTCTGCCGGAACAAAGAGCAGAGACTGGAACTCTGGGACCAGTCAGAAGCTCTCACAGCACAGCAGATATTGACGGCTGGGTTGGCAAGACAAGGAGGGGATGGGTCAGGGTAAGCAAGAGACTAGTGTGGATTCCATATGTCTGAGAGTAGAGCCTGGAAGCAGAGTGGTCAGGGCAAGTGGACCCCAGGAAATGCCTACTGCCGGAATGGCCACTGTATAGAAGAATGTGGTTGCCAGAATGATGCCTTCTAGAAAGTTCACTTCTGCTTTGTTCCCATGAGCCCTGGCACATGTGACTTATGGGAGAATGTATTGTAAGCTTCTAGCCTGTCCTTCTGGATCCGAAACCCCAAGCCGGTACCTCGTTCATTTAACCACGCGATGAACTTAATTTGCAAGGTATTTGAAGTTCGCAGTGGCCCAAGAATTTGACCCAAGTCACATAGCAGCTCAGACACAAGAAGTTTGAGCCTGTCAGACACCCAGCTGTGGACACGTGAACATTTGATGTGTACACATCATGCACGTGTACATGGAAATTTGGGAATTTGCTGGTTTTGATTAACTTGAACAGACTTGTCGCTGCGTGGCAAGATACTTTGGACATTGACTCCTGCCCCTGACAGAGTTGCTCCCAATAAGGAGCCCAATGTGGGACCTCAGAACTGTAGAGTCAGAGATGGAATTCTGGAAATTTCTTGCTTCATGCTGCTCCTATGTTCACTTTGCAGCTATTTTCCCTTGATCCTTGCATCTGAGAGGATTTTTTTTTAATCGCAGCTTTTTTAGGAATTTGGGTAGCTAATGGGACAACCAAATACTCTTAACCTCCAGACTTCACAAGAGACACCTGCATCCCATGCACCTTGCCTTGCTTATCTGTAGGACACTCCCAGATGACAGAGTCATTCCGGACGATGAGGGCACCAGTGTGTTTGCCAAGGGTTGCCAGGAAGTGGTGGCATTTTAGCAGGAAGCCTGGGTGGAGAAAAGCAAAGAGCTGGGCCCAAAGGAAAGACTCCTATTTAGAAGAAGAACAAGGTTTTGAGGCCAGGATCTGGGAGAAGCCCGGAAAGGAGTTGCTTTCGCTGACTGAGGCTTTGGAGGCAGCGAAGTACTGGCAGGAACAGGAACTGTAAGGAGGGGACTGATAAAAGGGTAATTTTATGGAATCCAAGAGCAAAAACTCTGGCGTACCTGGTGAGAGTGCTCGCCTGGCAGGCCCGAAGCCTGAGTTTGTCACCAGGGTTACATAAAGTAGACAAGGTGGCACAGGCCTACCATCCCCACACTGGAAAGGTAGATAAAGAAAGATCAGAGTCATCCTTGGCTACATGTGGCATATACAAACCCCTATCTCAAAAACAAAACAAAATAAAACCTATGAACTCCCAGGACTACCACCATCACCACGCCTCCTAGCTCATGCCAGTGGGATGTGCCACCCCGTATCCAGCTACCCCATCTCCTGCCTTGGCCTCTGTCTGAAGCCTTCTTGGTTCAGTGTCTGTGTGACCACTGTTCCCTCTGGGCCCCTACAGGTGGGCTCACATTGCCTTCGATACGACCCTTGACAAGGTCACTTCTAGAGGGCCTGTCCTCATGCAATGCAGACATCTTAGCTGAGCGTGCCGCACCAGAGGCTGCCCCAGTGCATTGGCACTGATCCTTCTGAGCACCAAGCAGTGTGTGGATGTCAGGAGGGCCTGGGCAGATGGCCCTTTTATTCCTTCCCAAGGAATGATGCCAGCATGCTCTCCTTGGCCCTGTCTGCTCTCTAGCCCAGCTTGCCAGCAGATGCCTGGTGGTGAAAAATGGGTATAGTAATCGGGCCAAAGACCCCATACCTAAGGCACACCCTCTCCAGATATTCAGAGCACTGCTGCCCCCCACACACATGGCAGGGACCAAAGGCTGCCCAGTAAGAGAGAGTGGAGGCAGAGAAAGGGGCTGACTGAAGCCACCAGATCACAGCGACCTGTTGTCCCCTCCCCCACTCCACCCCTGCGTCAGCCCAGTTAAGAATCCACATGGCCGGGCTAATGTTGCTCTCCCCTTCCAAACAGGATGGGGACAGGATTGGCCGCCTCCAATCCTTCAATGTGCCTGCCCTTTGATCTCAGAGAAGATATCTTTCCCATCTCTGCTAGGATCCTGTGGATTGAGATCCCTGGGCCGCTCATGACAGTCTCAAATACAGCAGCGTCCCAAGGTCACCAAGCCCTCTTTCTACCCCGCCCCTCCTTCCTCCAAATACCCAGTGTGCTGTGGCACCCCTGACAATTCTCTTCCCTCTAGCTTGGAGGAAGGACAGACAGAGGCCCTAGTCTGCTATCAGAATCCCTGTTGGCATGTTAGGTATTTTTACGATTGTTCTCAGGTTGCATTATCATGGCCTTCTGCACCGCTAGTGTACGTGACTGGTCACCAACCGTCTCCTCCAGGGAAGGCCAGGGAGAGAGTTGTCGCTGGGCTGCGGGCCACCGTCCAAACATGCTCCTCTCTTGGGACCCAGGCCATGGAAAAAGCACCATCGTGACCAAAATAGAAGGGGGTGGTCTCATAGCACAGGCTGATTGTAAACACGGAGCAGTGGTTCAAAGAAAAACAAAAGTAAAATTACAGGGCGGATGAACTGGGAGGAGCTCAGAGTGCATGTTACTCATTCTCTCAAGCCGGCACTTACCACAGCCGTCATTTTACACTTACCTGTGTTATTATTTGCTCGGTTCATTCTGCAAATATTTGCTGAACACCCACTACTTGCTGGGCCACTATTCAGGATTCTTGGGCTATATCCGGAAACAGAAAAGAGTCCCTCCCTTTTCAAGGGCTCACGAGAGGGCTCAAAACTATAAGAAAATGTCAGGAAATGTTAGGAAGGGATAAGAGCTAGGGACGACGGCAGGAGATCATGGGAAAATAGACTGTCTGTGGGGCTGGAGAGAAGGCTCAGGCCTCTCTCTTGCAAATAGAACGTCCTAAGTTCTGATTCCAGATCCCACGCAGAAATGCCAGGCAGAAACGGCAGTGGGCTGTACTTCCAGCTCTAGAAAGAAAAGCCCGGGAAATCCCAGAGCCAAGCAAAAAGGCAGTAGAAGCAACCGAGTAGAAGCAATCCAGAATGATTCCTGAAGTCACCCTTCATCTCTCATAGGGTCACACCACACATACACACACACACACACACACATACACACACACACACACACACACACACACACACACACACACAAGTGTGCGAGCAAAAATAAATTGCTTGTAAACAGGAACACAGTGAGCAAGGGGACCTCGGGAGAGGAATATTCCAGAAGGAGAATTCAGAGTGAAGGCCTTAGGGACAAGGCAAGAGCTGGAGAAAAACAGGGGGGGGTAGCCAGGAAGGAGACGGTCCTGCACTGGCTCACGGAAGGAATTGTGGTTTCAGGAGAATGAAAACATTGTGGTGGGCGGGGAAAGGAGAAGGAATAGCCTAACTACCTTTCATGCCCGTAATAGCCCAGGAGGGCAGCGTCAACCTGTAAGCCCATGCCTGGTGCAAGGTCCGGTAAGTATGAGGAGTTCCAGTGGAATGAATGAATGACGTCCATACCTTCCCAAAGAGACAGGACAGTGGGTACATCTGAATCTGGTGATTAAATCTAGACCAGAAGTTCATGTCTAAAATACCTGAGGAGCTCTCCAAGATTCACACACCCCAAACCCTCCCGCTCCAGTGGTGATTGTCAGGTGAGAGGGTGGGAGGGGTTAGGGCGGAAACCAGAGAGAAATGTGATGCTTGCATCTGCTCCTTAGTGAGAAGCATCCATCTGAGCATTCTCAGATGGTTTCGAATCCTCAGTGCAAGGTAGCTACTTAATGAATGGACAAGTCAATGGCTGTTGGCTGAACTCACAGATGTACAAATCCATGCATGAAAATAATTGCTATTTTCCATTTTCAACCCAGATATTCAGAGTTTATTATTATTGATGATGATGATGATGATGGTGATGATGATGACGACAGGGTCTCATGTGGTCCAGATTAGCCTCTAGCTGCACATGTACCTGAAGATCACCTTGAACTTCTGATCATTTTGGGTCCATCTCCCAAGTGTTTGGGCATGCTCCACCACGCTCAGTTTACGCTGTATTGGAGGTAGAACCTGCTAGAAAAAGAGAAGATGGAGGTTCACGATGATGGGAGTCTTTATTAGCGCAGAGCACATCCTGACAGAGATGACAGCTTAAAGCAGGAAGAGGCAGTTGCCACGGCCACAGGCGGCAGCATGTTAAAGTAAGGGGAGATCGCTCTGGGAAAAAACCCACAGCACAAAGGAAGCTCCTAATCTTTACAGCCTTTCCAGTATGACAGGAAGTTGTGTGTCATGTGACACAGATATTGCTAGGGGGCAGGTAGATGCTGACCTGAGCAGTGGGGAAAGGAGGTTGCAAGGGAAATAGTGAAGCCATAATTGGGGGGGGGGACGCAGGGAGTGGTGGTGGTGGGCCTAGTTTTGTGAGTCTCAACTAAAGGGGCTATATGATCCTACAGAACCTAGGACTTAGCACGTGCTAAGCAAACACTCTACCCACTCTATCATATATCCCCAGCCCTGGGCTTCCATTGGATGTGCCATCTTTCATTAGACTTCAGTGTCGAAGCCTTCCCAACTTGATCACCATGACACAGGGTCCCTCTGGGATCTGTGTGTGTCGAGGTTCTTGTGTGCTGGAGTCGACGATTGAAACCAGAATATGCATAGAGGAGGATTACGGCAGAGTTTATTAGAGGAGAGAAAGATCAGGCCTCATGAGCTCATGAGGCAAGAGAGCGACCAAGAACTTACAGACTACTGGCACGGAATCCACGAGGTGAGGGAAAGACGGAAAAGGAACTCAAGGCATGGCGTCCCAAGGGGGGCCAGGAAGCCAAAGATGGCTGCCAGGACCAGGTATATGTACAGGGTTAGGCAAGCCTGGGAAAAATGCTTTTTCTTCATTGGTTAGCTCCAGTTTCTGCAAACCTGATTGAAGCTTTTGGTCCTCTACATCTCATTGGTCTGTTCATATTGGGGCCCATCCTCCTGATGGGGCTTATCTGCAATGGAGAACTAATCTCCATAGCTTTCATGAACAGAGGATTGGGGGGAGTTGGTGACTTGAGGGGTGTCCTTTCAGGGTGATCCCAGCCCTACAGCATGCCCGTCGAAGACCTTCAGAGACCATCCTAGCATGGCTGCTCTAAAGCTGCCTAAACCAGGCCCTGTTGTCACCAGCAGAATGGATGGGGCCTCAAGCCCAGCTCAGGAGAAACTGGAGGACAAAGGGGATTTTGATGACATAGTGAACATACATTTTTTTTCTAAGAACATAGTGACTTCTCACCACGGTCTCCTACTCTTCTTCCATCTACCTTTGAATCTACTCTTATAGTAAGACTCCATTTTTTTAAATTTATTCAATTGTGCGTGTATGCATATGTATGTGTGTGCACACGCGTGCGCACGCGTGCCTGTGTGTGTGTGTGTCTGTGTGTGTGCAGAACCACGGACGAATTCGGGAACCACCATGGCCGCCTCCACCTCCTTCTGCCCTGGGATTCACAGGCTCCACCCTACCAGGACCAGAAGCGCAGGCCGCCCCTGCTTCCACCTGGCGTCTATACGTGGGATCTGGGATCCGAACTCAGGACCTTCTGCCTGCAAGGCAGAGGCTTAACCCCTGAGCCACTTCTCCAGCCCGTAATACTCCATTTTAACAGCCCTTATCTCTGGTTAGGAGGTGACTTCCAATACCAATCAGGATGGAGCCAAGGGTGGTGCAGGAACAGCAAAGCTGAAAACAACAACAAACCATAATTCAGAACATCAGAGACCTTACATTAATCACCTGGAACCAGACCAGCCAAATTTCCCCATCCTAAAGCTCAGGGAAATTTGCGGAAGAGGGGACGGTAAGATTGTAAGAGCCTAAAGATGGGGAGGAGCAATGATATGAAAGATACTCCATACAAGTTAGGGCTGCAGTAACCATAATAGGACTTTGCATTACCTGCACAATGACTGACATATCAATGACCCCCCAAAATCTAGCATGGATCACAGGTATTAGGATCCTTAGACGCAAGGGATTAACAGCCACAATAGTGTTCCTATACTAAAGGGGAACACAAGAAAGGGCTCTAGGCAATGCTACTGAGTCCTTATACCTCATTAGAGTGGAGGATGCAGAGGGAAGGTTGACAATCACACTAAAGGATGCTCCAGAGATTGGGGGGGAGAGGGGAGCATGGGAAGATAGGGAGGAAGGGGGGTTAAAGGAAGGGGAAAAGGGGGGAGGGAGCAAGGGGACCGGGAAGGGGCAGAGGAAGGGAGGGGATGGGGTACCTATTAAGTTTGTATGAGTGGGAAAAAAAAAGAACGTAGTGACTTGCTGCTGAAGAAATGGTTCAGCAAGCCAAGTGCTTCTTGCTGTATAAGCCTGGCGGCCTGAGTTAAGAGCTCCGGATCTCACATAAAATTCCAAGGCAATGAAAAAAGCGATTGTAATCATGGAGCGCCTGTGGGAAATGGGAAGTGAGGACGGGAGAATTTCCAGAAGCCCACAGGCCAACCAGCCTAGCTTATGCAGCCGCACCTAGGAGACCCAGTCTCCGAAAGGTGGAAAGGTGAGGAATGACAAGGCATCCTCTGATTTCTTCTCCATCCTGACCCTCCACATGATTATAGTGATTTCGTAGACATCAGGCAAAGACCACATAGCAGCTATGATGGTGCCCCGGAAGCAGACATCAACAGAGTGCAAACATAGGGTGTCATGCCATGTAAATGTCCCCGAGTTCCCCAGACATGCCGAAGACCAGGGAGGACAGGACTGAGGCTAGACCTCTCTGACAAGGCCCCAAGAGCCTCCTGCGATAGCCTCTGCTCACCCTGCTCCTTATTACATTCCTACCCAGGGTTTCCAAACCCGAATTGTGGGGCAAGCCTGGAAAATCTTGGGACGTGTAACCTCTTCTATGTCTCTTTGAATGGCTCCTATTCCCCTTCAGGGTCTCTTTGTAAAGTCCTACCCCCACCTTCCTCTCTATCCTAATATGTAATCACCCAGTACGGAACCTCCTGTCTCCTTGCCTGGAACATACCTACCTTCTCTAGGTCAGGAACTTAGAACCTTGTCTAGTACTGTCTACGCCCGGTGCTCAGTCCTAAAGAAAATACAGTCATGATAGTTATTACTCACGAAGCACACTCTGTGTTATCCAATCCCTCACACATACTCTAAAGAAAAGAAATGCTGGAAGCTTTTGTTTTACACACAGGGAAACTGAAGCTCAGAGAGGGTAGCCTACATTTGTCGCATGTCGATACATTGGATGAGCCAGCATTGGAATGCTGGATGTCTGCCTTCTGTGACTGCCACCCACTCGCCATTCTGTCTCCTGTAGTACGGAGCTGACTGCTCAAGCGTGCACCAGGTGGTCATTAACTCCAGGGGACTAAAGACTCCTGATCACCAGGCCTGGGGCCCGGCTGCAGAGTCCCGGATGAAAGCTGGCTACAGTAGGGTCACAGGGTGGGGAAGCAAGAGGAAAGAGGAAATAGAGTTGAGTCAGATGCCCTGTGGAATCTCTGGCCTTTATTGAATTCTGGGAAGAGAGGAGGGAAAAAAATGATCGTGCTTATTCCAAGTATGTAAGCTAATCAGCGGCCCTTCGTTGCTTACAGGCAAGAATCTCGGGCAGCCAGCACCTGCAAGCCAGAGGCCAGGAATCTGTGAGATCGGCAGCCCTTCTGAGTTGAGATGAGGCTATGGGAACCAGGAAGGGGTGGAGCGGAGCCCCAGTATTTCCTGCAGGCAGCATTGGGTCTTCGCCCCTGGAATGTGAGGCCACATTCTCCTGTGTGGAAAGGGAAGTGGACTGCCTGCCCCCCTCCACTCCTCTGCTAGCCCCAAGCTCAGGCATCTTTTCCTTTGGGGACCCTGGGCTATCAAGTAGAGCCTCATTGTCTGGGTAGGGGTCCTGCCAGTCCAGAGCTCTGCAGAAATACACAAGGTCATACAGAACTGTCTGTCATTGAAATCCCCTCTTTGCCTTCCAGATTCCCTTGACTTGGGCTTGAGGACCTATTCATCCAACCGGGAACAAGGAGGGCTGGGTGGCCAAGTCAGAAGATGCTGTGCTGGTCAAGGCTAGGACACCAAAGTCTGACGGGAGGATAAATTTGGGCAAACTATGGCACAATCTGGTGATTGGTCATTGAATACTGGGGATTGCAAAGAGAGTCGATTTTCAGTGTTCTCGCCTCAAAATAGTTCTATGGGACAATGCATGCATTCGCAAGCTCAGTTTAGCCACGATGTACATAATCCCAAATACGTTGTCTAACAAAGGATAAACAATTTTTAGCTGCCAATTTCAAAATAATTAAAGAGTGAGACCAGGGGCTGGGAGAAGGTCTGCCAGGCTGGGGCCCCAAAACCCACCCCACAAAGGTCTTTAGCACCTTCCTCTCCCACAACATCTGGCCTCCAGCTGTGGGGGAGGGGCATGAGCAGTGAATACACCTCCCTTAGAGCGAGCAGCACTTTCCACAGACTCCAAGGGACTTCACCGTGGAATCTTTTGTGGTAACTGGATCTCATCCCGTAAGTGAAAATGTGGAGAACTAAGAGCTCTGAGATCAGAGCCAATTTGACCCTCGCTGCTTTCTTTGAGATGCGTAGGATCCAGGGCTCCTGAGATGGCTCAGTGGGTGGCAGTACTTACCAAGCAAACACAGGGACCCGAGTTCAGATCCCACACAGATCTATATCCCCTACATTCTCTGCATAGATAAATGCATACACACACGCACACACACACGCACGCACACACACACGCGCGCACACACACACACACCCCCCTCACTCACTCTCGAAGCATGAGATCTCTAATCAGACCGCTACAGAGCGTGACCACTAGCTATTTTATTGAGACAGGGTAACCAAGACTGACCTTTATCTTACTATGGATTGTAAAATAACTTGGAGCTTCTGATTCTGTTCCTATTTCCCACAGTGTGGGATTTCTGGCATGAGCCACCACACACGGTTTGTTCTTATTTTGAGCTTTGGGTCCCAGGAATGGAGCCAAGAGCCTTGTGTATTCTAAACACGCTCACTACCCCTGAGCTACCCCCTACAACACAACCATTAATTTTCACATCCCCTTCCAGCCTTCCCTTGTTCAGGTGCCAAAAAAAAATGTATTTTGTTGGTATTCACTTAACATTTTATCTCTAAACATATGCAGTGCTGACCGGTCTTTATAATAATCGCTTTTGCTTTTATGTTAGTGCCTACGTTCCGGCTTCTGACACAGAGGAAGGAGGATTGGTGCAGTGAAAGGGCCTGGTCTACACAGAGAGTTCTAGGTAGTCAATACTACAATCGATTGTTCCAAAAAAAAAATCATGTTTACATACTATTCTGGCTTGCAGACATATGATTCATTCAGTCATTACTGAACATTTAGTTGGTTTCAATGTCTCAGGATCATAAGACCTTGACACCTGAAACCTTCCTTGGCCTGAACCACCAGGGGGGTCTCACCTGTCCTGTCTGGAAAGTTATGTAAGTACTGGGAACAAGCTGAGCATGCTGGTAATAAGGTGAGAAATACTAGATATTCTATCTAGTCTCCATCTACTCAGAAGCTAGGCTCCTGTCTCCCCCCCTCTCCCTCCTTCTACCAGGGCGGGCATGGACCATTAACCACTCAGGCAATACAGCTGGAAGTTGGACCAAGACTGTGGGGGGGGAGGAGGGAGGGAGAGGGGGACAGGTATGGAGTATCTTGCTGTTGGTGTGTGACAGCAACCCTGTGCCCAGACATCTCAGGAACCAAAGGCATGCAAATGACACCAAGGCACTAGGATGGGAGCTAAGGACGGAGGGGTAGCTAGTGTGGAATGTGCATTCTCTTGAGAGGTCTCTTCCAGAAAGTTCTGTCTTCTGGAAGCAGATGTGCTCCGTGCAGAAGAGCAGGCCAGCACTGGTGCCTAAGGTGATGGACCAAAGATCACATTTCCAGGATGCCTCTCTGCTCTGTGTGTTTGCAAAGCAGATATTTGGGGAGGTTGGCTCCGAATTGCTTCATGGCTGCCAGCCCCATGGGAAATGGCTGGAATTCTTAGCATAGTTGAAGGGTGTGAAGCAACCGAGGGAGAGGAACGGCTCTGAGGTCTCTCAGGGACTCAGGAAGATGAGCCACGGCCTCGGCATGCCCTCCTTGGACGGGATCCGGAACGGGACACACAGGCCATTCTTTTCAAGAAGGTGGGGCGCTGATGAGTCTCAGAGGGGCCATTTTGATGAGAGTCATTTGTGTGATTTTATGCAGGCCCAAGCCTGAGGACACTTTCCAAGGTCATGTATCCAGTCCCTGCCCAGAGAAACCCACCCCAAGCCAGTAGAAATGGACTTTTCAGCTGCTCAGAAGCATCAACGAGATGGTCTTACTCCAGCCAGTAGGATTTCCAGCTGATGGACCTCCCCTCCCTCTTCCTTCCCCTCCCCTCCCCTCTTTCCCTCCTCTCCACTCCCCTCTCCTTCCTCTCTTTTTTTCTCTTTTTTCTTTTTGAGAAAGGGCTTC